>JACEIK010000009.1:727213-738106 GCA_018107945.1 Datura stramonium | reverse complement strand
ACAATTTACATGAGAATGTACACAATTTATTAGACAAACAAGACGAAAGTTATACATTTGAGTATCGATTTGGCATATAAATATGCCCCTTATCATCTATGGCCATCAGCCAGGGTCATTATTGACCATATCAGTTATATTTCAATTGTATCAGTTTTCAGTATTTTAGTTGGTAATTTCATGTCATTTAAGTCCAGTTACTTGTTCTTTCATGCTCTTTATATCTCTCACTTACTCAGTACATTCAAAGTATTGATGCATACCTTTTATGAAGTATCATTTTATGATACAGCTGCAGGTTCTCAGTACCAGTACCATTAGTAGATTGCATTCAGGAGTTTTCAGCTGTATCCAGTGGTGATTCCTCATCTTTCAAATATGATGATTATTTTCTTCAGTTGTTTTTCTTTTAGTTAGTCTTAGAGTAAGTTGGGGACTTATCCCATCAACTCATTAGATAGATGGATTTCAGACACGGACATTGATTCAAATTTCAGCTTTGTTCAGTTGTTTTAAACTTTGTGATTTAGTTCTTCTTCATAAATGTTTTTATTATTTTTTTAAGCTTCATCTATGTTTTTATTCAGAATGTCAGTGTTATGATAGACATGGATTGACATTGGGTTACTTGTGACTCCAAGTATAAGGTCTCGTGTAGTGTATAGACTCGAGGCGTGACAATGAACCTACGAGTCTTACTGTCTTGTCGTAGTTTTATCCTGAGAGTTCTGGCATCCTCTGAATATTTTCACGGGTGGCTTGATATGACTTGTACTTGCGTCCTACGACTCGTACATGCATGCTATGACTCGTGACTTCCAGTCATACATTGAGATCTGTCATTCTTCAATTTTTCTAAAGTTTACCATGGCTCTTTGGTATGGGTCTTAGGTAGATATCACGATTCGTGATTACTACCTGTACCTAGAGACTTGTCATGTGCAGCATCTTCTGAACTTTTCTACGACTGTTATGGTATGGCTCGTACCAGGATAGTACGGCTCGTATCATAAGTCATACTTTGCCTTTGCCTCAAACAAATGTGCTGGACTTTTCTACAACTCTCAGTACGACTCGTACCAGGATGGTACGGCTCGTACTGAGGTGCATACTTAGCCGTTTTTCTGCATTTTGTCCTTCTTTTTCACATTTCAACTCCAACATCTATCTTCCCTGAAAGAAAGTAAAAGTTCACCATATCCATATTCACACACCTAAGTCTATGCTTATTTCCTCAATTTTAAGCGTCGAAAGTGTTGTAAACCCACAGCACATCAACACCCTCATGTCAAGATTTTTGCATATCCTCAGACAAAGAAAGTAAAACTAAAAATGATTCTTAACTAGAAAGTAAACTTAGAATACCTAAAACCAACACAACAAAATTTGCATTATGAACCACTAACAGCTATTGACCCCTTTTCATTCGAACCAAGTCAACTATGCACACATGTAACTACAACCTATGACATACAGGGATCGAGATATGGCATCCAACTATTAGCAGAGAATCAAACTATCACCAATGCTATTCACAAAGACAATTGGCAAAATGCAACAAAAACCATGTACCCTCACTACAAATAAAGTCCCCAACACTCACAGATATATAGAAATATGAAACTTGGGACTAAAAAAGCAAGACTCCCACCCTCACAAAGAAGTTCCAAATACTGCACATCGGATACCATAGGTTTGCCCTTATATTTTCTATGTTGCCTTTTTAGACATTTAAACTAGGATCACTATAGGACTTTTTCAGGCTTGTAATGCAAGCTTCAGGCTGGGTATGGTAGATATGAAATTTTAGTGACTAACCCTCATTGGCACTACACCTTGGCTTCACTTTCACTTATTACCCCTTTTTCATTTTTCAACTTTGTCCTTCCTTTTTCTCCATTTAAATGCAATGTATGAGTGCGTTGTGTTTTTCTCATCTTTTTCAGCTCTTTTTCTTTTCTTTCATTTTCTTTTCTTTTCATTTTTGCTTTTTCAACTCTTTTTATTTTCTTTTCACACCACATCTCACTCTTCTTTGAATTTTTTCTCTTTTTTCTCCACCCTCACATAGTTTATGCACCCCTACTATAGCCACCCTCAACTTAGGCATTTTGCCTGAGTTGAGGTTAACAATGTCCAAGGAGGGACTAGCGCCAAACAGGTCCATTATAAACTTGGTCAAGGTGACTAGGTAATCAAAGAAAATAGGTCAACTTTTAGGCTCAAATACGAGATCAAGGGAATCATTTTATTTGGTAGGGCAATTTAAGCTAAAGTGGGCTATGACAAAACGGCCTATGATCCTCTAACCAATTATCCTAAAACCTATGTAAAGACCAATCGGGCAAGTTCTAGATTCTTAATGTAAAGTTGAACTGAGTATGAATCCTCACTCACTCATGGTACAGATTTGCATTGATTCTACCAATCCGGTTTATGCACGGCTAAACTACAACTACAAATGCTAATAATATAAATATCATACAAAGATCCACAGAAGTCATACTTCATAGTCAACATACACAAATAACATCAAAAAATTTCAGATAGGGTCCTTTTTCAAAATCATCAAAACTAGTGCATTTATTTGTTGTACAATAATCTTAAGCTACTTCTAATTACACAAATAACAAAAACAACCTAAACATGCCGGTTCTACTAGATAGTATGTACAAGAGAGAGGAAACATGAAAAAAAAACCTCGGATGCACAAAACACCCAAAAACAACAAGTACACCCCCTTTTTAAAAGCATTCTTCGTCCCTAAGTATAAAATGTAAGAACAAGGAAATTGACATACCTGTGGCGACTCAGACTTCACCCTTCATGGGTTGCCTCCCATGCATCTCCTAATTTAACATCGCAGCATAACGCAAGTCTATTGACTACTAAAAATTCATCAAGAAACTCAGAATCATCCTCGATTGCTGAGACAACCCTAAACTCATTGGGCTGCTTCATTGATTGGTAGACATTAAAAGTGACCTCCTCTTTATTCAACCTGAATTTTAGTTGGCTAGCCTCAACATCCACCAAAACTCTCCTAGTGACAAGGAATGGTCACCCCAAAATGATGGGAACCTCAAAATCAACCTCGCAATCTAGGATCATGAAGCTCGCTGGAAAGATGAGATGGTCCACCTTAACTTGCACATAAAATAGGATCCCCACTCGCTTTTTCACTGGGCAGTCTGCCATTAATAGCCACATTAAAGTCAGTGTGAGGGCTCCTAAGCCCAGCTGTTTGAACAAAGTCAAAGGCATCAAGTTGATGCTAGCTCCCAAGTCTCACAATGCCTTCGCAAACTTAAAATCGCCAATGGTGCATGGAATGGTGAAGGCATCTGGATCCTCTTTATTTTTAGAAAGGACCATGAGGCTATGGCACTGCAATGATGCAAGTTACCAGCTGACTCATATCTCACATACCCTTTCTCGGTCACAAGATCCTTCATGAACTTGGCATATTCGGGCATCTACTCTAATGCCTTGACCAATTTTAGGTTCAAATATAACTACTTAAGCGTAGAGAGAAATTTCTAGAACTTACCATCTTCTGCCTTTTTCTTCATCCTTTGAGGAAATGGTGGCGGTGGTCGAGGGGTCGCCTTATAAATTTGCATAGCCCCTTGATTCTTACCTTTATTAGCTTCAGACTCCTTTGCACCACCTAGAACCTCAGTCAACTCAGCCTCACCTATAAGCTCATTCTCAGCAACCTTATCTTCCTCACTAAGCTCAATAATCTTCCGTCTTTCCATCTCAACTACAACCGGCAAAGCGAGATCAATTGTGTTCTTTCCACTCCTAGTCATTACATCCATAAAGTGACTATCATTATTTGGATTTTACACTGTTTTGCTAGGAAGTGTTCCCTTCTGTCTTTGGTTAAGGTAGATGACATTTGACCAAGCTGCTGCTCAATTTGTTTGATTATTGTGGCATGCAATTCGATTTCTGGCTTATGCCAGATATATCTCCACAAATGTCCCTCGACTGATCATTGATGGATTTTACCTTCTTGAGCATCTCAACCATCATGTTCTCCAATTTTGAGGGTTCAGTTTCACCCTCACGTTCATTAGAAGAAACATACAAACTTGTGCGGTCATTGCAATATCCATAATTCTTTCTCCATTCTCCCTCTCATTTACGACCTCAACTCCTATCCCTATACTCATTCCTGTTATAGTTGTTCTGATATTGGTTCTGACCCTAATTTTTGGAACCTTGGCTCCAAGTGTCCTATCAATACCCTTGGGCGTTGGCCGAAAAACCTGCCACCTGGTTGTCTAAGAAGTTTGTCTCCTCCTCGAAATCTGAATGCTCTTGCCTTGATTCCTGACCCTAAGCTCCCATTGTGTTTACCTTTCTCGCACCAACGCCCATGATATGCTTCATGAGCAGGTCTAATGATGTCCACACATGAGTCAACTCCTGATCATGCTCCTCCTCTTTTCTGCGTTGATTCGCAGACATACCAACAGCATACATACCTGTAGCTTCTTCCACTTCCCTGGTGTGCCAGGCCCTATTTGTCTTAGTCACTATATCCAGAATAATGGAATCTTGCTCCCACGTGTGACTCATCAACGCTCCTCTCACCGCAGTATTTGTTATAGCTTTTGTGTTGTTGTTTAAGGACCTGTAAAAATTTTCCAACAAATTGTCATCTAGAATTTTATGGTTCGGGCACTTAGTCAACTTCTTCTTAAATCTCAATCATGTCTCATGAAGTGCCTCCATTTTCAATTATCGAAAGTTATAAATTTTGACTTTTAGCTACAGCATCCTAGAGGGTGGGAAGAACCTTTCTAGGAAGGCTTGTTTAAGATCCCTCCAATTGGTAATGGAGTCGTTGGACAACTCCGACAACCATAATGTGGCCTCTCCAGAGAGAGAGAGAATGGGAAGAGTCTCAACCTTATGGCATCCTGGATTACACTGGGTAACCTATATTCCTTGCATATCCTGACAATGTTCATCAAGTGTAGGTTATCACCGTCAGTTGCGTGACCACTAAACCCCCCTTTCATATTCAGCAGCTATATAATGGTACTATTGATATCAAACTTTACCCCAGCAGGCAAAGGTGGTGGCATGATGGATCCAGTTGACCCGGCTTCATCAA
This sequence comes from Datura stramonium, assembly GCA_018107945.1. Lineage (NCBI taxonomy): Eukaryota > Viridiplantae > Streptophyta > Magnoliopsida > Solanales > Solanaceae > Datura > Datura stramonium. The sequence goes on along the minus strand of JACEIK010000009.1, from coordinate 732,975 downwards.
TATCCAGGTCATCCTCATCATAAAATTAAGGAGCATATCTCTGGCCTCGATTGCCCCTTCCATGGCGACCAGCATTTTCTACCTCCTCCCGAGCATCTTTTGGTTCATATAGTGCTATTAGCCAAGCTAACTCAGCTTGGTGAGCTTCTTCAGCCAACCGTGCCTCTCTCTTCTCAGGGTTCTCCATTCTCCACAGAGTTCGCTCTAATTCAAGATCAAGAGGAATCAGGGGATTTCCGCTCCGTCGAATACTTGGCATTCACCAAAACACAAACTGTGGATGTCAAAAAGAAAAAGAAAATGTAATTGAGGAAATAACAACTAATAGTTAAACATAGCAATTACTCTAATCCTAACTCGTATTCCCTAGCAACAGCGCCATTTTTGATAATGATCAAATCACTCCTGTAAAAGTATGACACGGACATTGTCAATATATAACCCAACAAAGGTTGGGATCGATCCCACAGGGAATATTGTCAAGATATAGAAAAATGCGAGTATTTAAGCTTCTAAAATTTGTATCTCCTAGAGGGGGGTTTTGTAAAAGAAAATATGTAACAAAATTGAGAATTGATTGTCTTTTATCAAGTTTATGCGAATAACTAGGGCAAATACTCCCCATGGATTCATAACTACTTTGGGTTTTACACTTGTGATATATCTCAATGTTTACTTGTAGAACTGATAACTAGGGTTCATCCAAATGGGAGTGACGTAAACCCACCCGCTCAGTGGGCGACACAGTTACCAACCCAGNCAAATGACTGGTTCATCCCTATTGAATGACTATATTCAATAACCGGATTAGGTCTCATGAGTGATTTCACTTCAAATGTTATCAATTTATTCCAAAATTTAACTATCCTGCGACCATAATGCAAGTCATATAGTGACCCATAAAGATCAAGGCTTTTTTGTAATTCTCGTTTCCTAATCTCTACTTCTCTAGATTCAAGCAAGTAAAGAATTCGGGCAAGTCCTAACATTGCACTCTGTTAAGAAACATTAAAGACGAAGAGAAAATAATAAAAGCAGTGGTATTGAGTGAGTCTTTCCAACCCCATGACTTGACAGATGCATTTTATGCTACGAACACAAGCCATGACTCGTAGAACGAAGTGACAGTAGTTTTATTGTTAAATTAGGAAAGATTTTCATTACTTGTATAAGTACTTATAGGTTAATTTTTGTTAAAGAAGCCGATACTTTTGACTTGTATTCATAGTTTTTGGGTTTCCTATGTTCTCGGAGAGCAAACACTCGAATACTTGGACATAATTCATCATTGTTCTTGGATTTTTTACAAGTAATTGTGTAATTGACTTTGGGTTTCTTCTTTCATTAATATTGTAAGTCTTCAGTTATGTTTTCTTCTATGAAATCTAATATCATTCTTGTAATTATGAATATCTAAACCTTCAACAACTAGGATTGTACGAACCTTGATGGAATAACAAATGTTTCTTAATGGTGTGCAACGTTAGGACCAGCCCAAATTCTCTTCTTACTTGAACCTAGAGAAGTAGAGATTAGGAAAACATAAGAACAACAAAGCCTTGAAATTGAGTTTCATTGAATATCTTGAGCTATGGATGCAGGAGAGTTAGTTTGGAACTATTGATAAAGGTTTAAGTGAAATCGATAATGAGGCCTAACTCAGTGATTGAGTAGAGTCATCTAATAGGGACGAACCAGTCGTTTAGATGAGCATAATTTATTAGTTCTACAGGCTATGTATTGGAATAGATCATTAATGTAATAATCTGATCTAGTTAGCCATGGGGAATAACTCCCTAGTTGATTTCATAACTTTTGATCACAACTCTATTTTGAAATACTGTTACTTGATTTAAAATCCTCCCTTTAGGAAATAATTGAAATAAAAGTGTGAATACTAGCATTAGTCTGTATTTTGACCATATTCCCTATGGGACTGACCCTAACCTTAGTTGGATTGTTTATTGACAACGTCCCCATTATACTTCTTTAGGGGTGTAATATGAGCATTATCAGCCTTAAAATGTTAAAGTATGAGTATCAACCTAAGACTAGACTTGGGGTTAAGTCTGATGGCATAATTGAACCAATTCAGTTGAAGCATCAGAACAATACCTTTGGGCTTGGATATGAACCTACCTTAGGAAGGGCCCACAACATGCAATTTGAAAAGAAAGCATTTGTGCCAAAGCAAGTTCTAACCTCAGGACTTGAAATTGTGCTAGAACCTGATGAATGCATCATGGAAGGGATAGTGAATCTGTTCATAGCAATGGCTGAAGAAGACTATAGAGAAGAAGAGGTGGATCTCAAGATGCATACTATTCGTGGCATTGAACTTGGAGATGTCTTGTAGAACTGGACCACCTGTTCATCCCTGTTTCTACATGAGTCCTGCATTCATATTAGTAAAATTCTTTGTTCAATGATTATGGAATGTAATGAATCCATTGGGCGAAGTATGAATAATGAACAAGATTATGAAAGAATATGATGAAAGCATGATGCCTGAAAATTTACCACATGAGATCGAGCAGCTTGAGAGTCAAAAGAAACCCAACATATAAGAAACTAAGTTGATCAATTTAGGGGATGAAGAAAGAGTAAAGGAAACCCGAATCAGCAAATACTTGAAGGCTAAAGAGAAGCAAGAGTTGATAGAATTTCTTAAGAAGTACATAGATATAATTTATTGGTCATACGATGACATTCCAGGATTGAGCACCGACGTCATCTCACAAAAGTTGCCAATTGATCCTACCTTCCCGCCAGTCAAATAGAAACCAAGAAAATTCAAGCTTGACTAGAGAAAATATTTTGTGAGGGTTACAAACTACCCTACCTGGTTGGCCAACATCGTGACGGTGCCAAAGGAGGACGGGAAAATTTGGATATGTGTGGATTATCGGACCTCAACAAAGCCAGTCCTAAAGATGATTTTCCTCTTCCAAACATTCATATACTTGTCATGAACCTAGTCTACACCCTGGATAAGACACGACACTTGGTGCCACAAGTGACCCCAAGCTAACCCATGGTCTAACATTACACTGGTAAACTAAGTAAACATAAGCGGAAGTTGAGTAAAAATAATTATCCAAGTAATACTGATTTGAAAAGAGTAAACATAACTATAAAGAATACTGAACAATTGTATTTGAAAGCCAACTACTAACTAATGAATTCATGGGACAAGCCCCCGGCTAACTCTAAAATCTTACTAATAAGAACTATTGAAAAGCAAGCATCGTCCTCGAAAGATGAGGACTCACCAAATAACGTTGTTTGTAAAATCGTCGAAGGGGAAACTACTGACGATGCTGAGATTAAGAACCTGCGCCTGTATCATTATATGATACAATATAGAAAGTATGTGTTAGTACTTTGAATGTACTGAGTAAATAAGATATACAATAACCATGGAAAATAAGCAACTGAACTGAAATAACATGAAATGACCAAATGATACTGAGTACTAATAGAAGTTGAGCTATCACTGTGAAACAATCAATAATGACCCTAACTGATGGTCATAAACATGTCCTGGAACTGAGTGACTGAACTGAGTTAAACTGAGACTGAGTTGAACTGAACTGTACTGACAAGTGGGAGAGTCTATAACCGACATATTACCGCGTGAGCTAGATGTGGATTCCAATGTATACACCCCATCAGAGAAAGCCCATTTTACCTTGCCAGGCTATAGTGGTTGAGCTGGGTGATCACAAGTCTGGAGCCCACTTAGGCTAAAACCTATGGTGGAAATGTAGTTCTGAGAACCTGAGTATGCAGGAACCCCGGTCCACTCGGTGCTAATTACTACTCCAACTAGATAGTCCTATATTGACTACTAAACTGATAACTTGAAGTTGGGGTCCTAGACTAAGTCAAGAATACTTATCTGGAAGTAACCTGAGAGTCTGTAGGACTGGATAACTGAAACTGGTGTTCTAAGACTGTCCAGAGCTTCTTATCTGGAAGCGTCGTAACCGTCTAGAGAACTAACTGATAACTAAAACTAGGGAGTATTACTAAACTGAACTCCTCAAGATCTGACTATTGTAAAACTGATCTGCTGACTTACTGAAAGATATTGAAAATGCTAGTTTCTGACTTAGACTGGAATAACATGCAAACTGACCGTGAACTCACATGATTGTAATAACATGGAAATTCAGGAACTAATAGAGTCCAGAAACAATCATATCTAATCAACTACACAAGACTCAAATTTACTGTATTCATAGAATTAGGTCTAAAACAATATCATATGAATAATAATAACAATGTGATCACTAAGTAGTGGAAACATAGCAAGAATTCATATGAACCACAATCCACAAGAATTAATTATAATTTGACTACAAATTAACCCTTACTCACATCTTTAGGGCCAAAAATGATCAAAAGTTTCAGAAGGATTTTGGGGCACAAGGGAAGGGTAATTCCCTTGTAAAATTCCCACATACCTGGGGTAGAATCCTTGAGCAGAACTCTGGAAAATCTTGATGTTATACCCCGGGAACCCAAGGATTAGACCCGGGAGTCAAACGGGGAAAATCTAGAAAATGTTGCAGCAGTGCAGAACGAGTCATTAGACGACTCGTGAGGATACCCCATGAGTCGTCAGGTGGCTCGTGGGAAGGTTGGATTTTGCTAAGGAGTTGAGGTCCCCACGGGTGTGGGAACGACTTGTGGTCAGCCACCACGAGTCGTCAGGTCTCCCGTGGGGTGAGGTTAAGGGTTACCTGGGAGGCTTGACCAGTATACCTAACGGATGGGACCCTACAAGTCGTGGCCAGCCCCAACAACTCCTGAGGTGTGGCGTGAGAAAGCTTGTAGAAAATTGATTAAGGGTGAGGCAGTGTACTTGACAGAAGCTAGTAACGAGCCATTGCCTTGGGGACGAATCATCATGTCCTCCGTTAATATCCCAGGTGAAAAGTTCCAGTGGACTTGACAAAATGACCCAACGACTCATTGTCCCTGGTAACGGGTCGTCAGGTCGCCCGTTAGGGTCACCTGGCAGTTATTTCCTGCGATTTAGTAAAGGCCTTCTCATAATTTCCTATGCTTCTAAGACCTAAACTATGTCATTTTGAGGTTGGGACAGGGTCTTTTAAGTGGAAATCATCCATGATAAACCTCATTTGACACTTGTAAGAGTAGAGAGGAAAGAGCAAAGGGATTCAAGTGTCTTCTTCAAGATTCTTCGAGTTTCCACCTAGGGTTCCTCAAGGGAGTTAAGAATCACATAATACCAGGTATGTGGTGTTTGAATGGTTCATTTATTCCCTACTCATGCCCAATTTCTCTCAAATACTTAGTTTAAATTACAAACTCTTGATGGGTCATAACCTAATTGCATGTTTCCTCAAAAATTGATATGAACATGTTGTAGTATGTTTAAAGTCATGGATTTGAATTTTTGGGCTGTTTTCACTCATTTTATTCAATTTTTGATGATTTAATCCCTAAAATCACATGTACCCTAAATCATGGGATTCGTAGTGAAATTCATAATTATGGTGGTTTCTAAAGCATGATTTGAAATTTTGAATTCTAAGCATGTTTTCAATTACTCATGTTATTATGATCATGTTTTCCATAAATTTAAGCATTTCAAGTATGGTTGAGATTATGGGAAATGCCCACATGTCTATTATGATTCATGAACTATGATTTTGGCCGAACCAAGGGCCCCATTTCCATGGCTAGTATCACGAATTATCAAGCATGTTATGGTTATCACAATTTAACTA
>JACEIK010000009.1:631772-724071 GCA_018107945.1 Datura stramonium | reverse complement strand
TACTGAGCGCACAGCTCGTTGAGTGGACGGGCAGTCTACTTCTTCCCATCATCACTCCATGTCCTTCCCAACTCCTTTCTTGCTTGTGCATCATTCAATTTAGCCCCTCCTAAGCATTTTTCACCAACAAAATAAAGATCTAATCATATTGGTTAGTTCATGCACAAATTTATACAAAATCACATGAGAATGTAATCAATTAATTTAACAAACACGACTAAAATAGATATAAAATAGCACTTGGGCACGTAATTATGCCCAAGATCAGTTATCTGTAGGATTTTTCCAGCTCTCTTTAGTGTAGTACATCAAATAATAACATCTACTTTCTATCTCACAGTACTACACTATCTTCCGTTCAAACCCGTCATACTATTATCGATAGCCCACAAAATCTAGTCAAAACAAGACAATCAAACGCAATTATGGATTACTATCTCAAGTACACACGAAGGTCATCAAAATAATATGAGGAAGTCAATTTTCCCAACAGTAAAGAACATGCACATACCTGACCTCATACCACAAAATATCATAAGATACCATACCTGAAATGGATAGCCATAAATTGTATTCCACACTTGTTCCTCACCTCAAACCCGATTCATGTCGGTACATCCCCTATCACAGTGGTATATCAATTACCTTTCTATATTTTCAGCGGTATGTATATCAACCATACCCGCATAATTTCAATCTCACAATCATACCATCGGTGATATGCGGGGCACACGCCTCCATCATATCACTATACACACATGCCAGAGGGTCTTATGCTTGCCCTTTCAGTCATGACCTGTAGGGGACCCTAGAAATCCATGTACTGTACACCAGTCATATGTACATTCATCATACCTGTCTGTGTACCCACTCGTACACCCAGCCGCATGGTCCTTTATCCATACCTATCTGTGTACTCTCTCATACTGCTCGCTCGGATGCTTACCTTAGGCACAAGCGACTCCTATGTCTAATCCTTATTCAAAATATGACTATAGTAACTTGTTCATCTAAGTACCTTAACTTCGATCACAGGCCTCTCATTTATCATCAAATTGATAATTTTTCTTCCATATTATCTATCATCTCAGTCACACATTCATTTAATGTTAATTCTCCGCTCAATCTCGGGACGCATAATGCAATACAACACATAACAAATCATCACATGACAAGAATTACACATTCACACAATAAGTACAATCACATGAATTTAAATCAATCTCGTGTCTGAATAATACTAATAATAATTAGTTTAGCACGTTATAAGATTTTCGACTTGGACCTCTCAGTGGTTTGGGCTCCACTTCAGCGGCACTAACTGTTGTTACAGCGGTCTCGCTACAGTGGTACTGCTGGCAGTACTGCGACCAGTCTTTATTCCAGTTTCTCCCACATTTTGGTTTATTTATACCCACCATAATGAACAATGTCATAACAAGCTGATATCAATAATTAACTTACCACAGTGTCACCATTAATGTGGACAACAATCATCAATCCAGAAAGTACAATACCCACCACAGCACATTCAAGTCATTATGTAAGGGATTACTATCCTATGCCACTCGCTTCATCTCACGCTCAAACATAGTTATAACGTATTAATCGCATCTCCTAAAAATAGTTCACATGATTTACACGCCCAAGGTTTCGATTCAAAAGAAGGAAGAAGTCCATATTTATAAATATTCTGTCAACGGCATTCGAAAGTTAACCTCCCAAACAATATTTAATTCAATGCATATCCTAGAACATGAACCCATTTATTGGTTGAAAAATTTCCCCAAGGGTTTTGTCCTCTTTATGAGCTTTTATCACACAACCCCCCCCCCTTCTAATATGCTTATTGTTAGATTTTTAATGATTCCGATTAATAGACCATAACATAGTTAAAAGTACAATCCTACTCATCAAAAGAATATAAATCACACACAAGTATATGTTTAGCTAACCAAAATCTAACGCAAAATCAAGTAAACCTAGCCTACCTGGGCACCAAGTTATCGTCCTCGACTGCGGCTATTCCATTCTTTTGATTTCTTCGCGAGAGCTCCTAGCTATGGAGATTGACTTTCACCCTTTGGATCCTATTATTTTCCTCAAAAAGTCTATTTTCTATTGTTAGATGTTTTTAATAAGTCCTCTTCAAGGATTGGGTTTTTAATATCCTAATCAGAATGGAATTTGCAGATTTCTAGTCCACATCGTTTGTTGCAGCGGACATCTTTCCCGCTATAGTGGTTACGCTGTGGCAGAAATCCTCCCACTGCGGCGGACACTCTTTTGAGTCTGCCCGGTCTTGACTAAGCCCATTTCAATTTACTCTCCATGCGTTCTTTGTTTCTCAGGAATTTATCACGAATTTCTAAAAAATTTAATTTGCCAGTTTTTATGTGTTCGGAATGCTATAATAGCCAGGCGGGTCATTACATTGCAAAATATTTCATATCTTAAAGCTTTTGCCTTATTTCTAAAAAACTATAGCCTCCATCTATTTACAGTCGCATACATATTAAGAAATTATTGTCAAATGAGAGTAGTGTTTTGTAAAATCTGTATAAAAAATCGATCAACATATACCTTTCTTAAGATACCAAAATAAATCATTGTCAATTTCATGATGTACACCTAAAATAGTTATTATTAGTGATAGAGATAATAATTGCTAAAATATTTAATTGATGTATAAATCATAATTACTCATATCTATACCCTTTGTCTTCTTTTTATGATTCATAATAATTAGTTCTGTCATTTTTTAGTTTGACCAAAAAAAAACTATTGGTTGAATTATATACATATAATTGTGTAATAAAATATAATACAATCATCTATGAGATATTTTAGTACTTCATGAGAAATATAACACTCTATATATAATTGTATTAAAATATAATACAATCATCTATGAGATATTTTAGTACTTCATGAGAAATATAACACTCTATTATATCAGAAAATTTAAACAGAAAACGAATAGAAAAGAAGTCAAAGAAAGATTTATCAATTATTTTTCCTTGAATAATAAGCAATATCCACTTATGCAACTCAACATAAACATGGATAAAAATATCCATCAATAATTTATTTTGAAAAAAGGAAATTTGGACTTAATCAAGAATGTTGTTCATTTTTTATAAATTTATAAAGAATGGAAAAGGTTGTGCAATGAATATTATTACTAATGTAGAAGATAAAGGAAATAAAGAATAAACATAATCATAAAATTATTATCAATGGAGAAGATGAAATGTAAACAAAGAATAAAGAAAGAAATAATTATGGATAATAACTAAATAAATTTATATCTATAATAACTATGGGCGCATAGAAGAATTTCCACATTCAAGTTTAATGTATCTAAAAATTTTATATATATATATATATATATGTCACGCCACGCCTTAGGGGGTATGACTAGCACCCGGTGCCCTACTAGGACTAACCGGTAGACTACCGAGCCTGGGCACATCTCAGCCCGGCCGCTCTAACTCGACTCCCGGAATCACTGGCCATAACGGGCCTGTGAACACAGCCTCTCCGGCCGATCGGGCCTATAGCCACCTCGCCTCCCGTAGTACGTCTAACTTAACTTGTTTATAGGAAGCCATGCGGCTTATGGGCGCCACCATGCCGTCTAGTTATCTCTAACTCAACACAATGGATAATGTTTCATCTACGTGACCGGCAAGGTCACCAATAATGTAATATTGCCCCTACACGGCTAATATAATCAACAATACTAAACAACTAAACAAACGCACGGCCCCACACGCACGGCACCACTAACCACAGTGGAGATATATATATATACACCAAGTAAGCCTCTACGAATATCGATAGAAATAGCCTGACAAAGGGCCTCCACCTACCCATAACTATAACAAAGAAAGAAAATGGACCTCTAGCCGTTTCAGCTCCTGATGACAGGAGTTGATGACCAAATGTTTTTGGCCGGAATCACGCGACGCGCTCCGTCTATGAGTACCGCAGGTAATGCAAATTTCCCAAACGGGCGCGCACAACTGCACCGAGTATGCAGCTAAATCGAATACATTCCGAATATAAACAACATAACTAGAAACTCAATAGCAAGAAATATCTCGGATCTCGTAAGAACCGTTATAAACTCAATCGTACTTTTCTGGGTATCGTGAATGAGTGTGAGCGTACTCTATTTGGCTATGGCTACCCACTGCCTATTAGCTCATATATAACATATAAATATATATATATATATATATATATATATATATATATATAACAAGCAAGAACCAATACCAACCGCCCATAAGCCGGAAGGTGCCTACCAATCAAACAATCTATATACTCTACCCGGTTAAACCATCCAAAAATAAATCACACCACTCGCCTACTAACTACGAGCACTTCTACCGGCCCCCTAGGTCTCCACTGTGCTATGGCCTCCCGATATAAATAATCGTGGTTCGAGCCTGAGAGGACTCTGCATCGTAAACTATAACCGTAACTGCTCAGATTCAGAATTTGCCTCGGGCGCAAGCCACAACAGGTAAACTGCACCGCTATGTTGATCACCACATAGGGAAAGCTTCATCCCATCTTGTCCTATCATGGACGGCATGCCAATTCTTCTTGGAGTGACGTATGTACCCACCCGCCTGGGTCGACACAGCTATCAACTCAGGCGGTGAGGACGCTCAAGGGTGCCCTCACGACACAATTAAGTCTCAACAATCAATAATCACATATAGTAAGCATGTTTAAACCGAAAATACTATCTCGTATTCCGATTTCTTATTCTCGAACTCTTTTTTTGTGTTATACGATTCTCATACCGTTTTATACCTAACTGGGATCTTATCTGATCGTATGGCTATACCGTAGCCGAGATACTATCTCGATTGTATGGCTATACTGCAGCCAAGATATCATCTGACTCGTATCGTACCGTCTGTCCTGATTTTGCTTTACTAGCTTTTACTCCGAATATATGTCATATTATTATAAAAACATGCTTGCTAAACGCATACCGGGCTATACTCAGCCCGATAAGGGTCATCTCGCCATTTGACACTCGTTTACTAGCTTTCTGCCGACATGATATAACAACTCAAGACAAAGTTTATTGAATTCGTACAAAATCCACACCGAATTCGGGAATTTATTACGGAGTTTACCGTATTACACTAGGCTAAAAGTTACTAACTTCTGCCGAAGAAACCGCTCGACATACCTTCGCTTTAGATTATCCGTCTAACGTGCGAAGCTCGGCCGCACCCAGCTATTTCTCCCAACTCATTCACATATATATCAATTAGAACTAAATACACTAATATTCGAAAAGAACATCACTTTTGATATATATATAGCCTAAATCTCTTGGCTTATCGACAAGCTACCTAAAACTTGTTATTTCTCAAAAAGTCCAAGTGGAGAAATACTCACTTTAAGGCTAGGAGTACATTGACACTAATTCTGAGAGCAATTCCACTTACCTTAGCTCGGTAGCACGATAATTTTTCGGCCGAATTTCGCGAAACTAAACTGTAGGAATGCTCCTTGTCGCTAAATACCTCGGTATCTAAAGTTAATTCGAGATCGGACCGCGTTTGACGGCATAATCTAAGGAAATATCAAATAACTTCGTTCTCCTCTCGTTTCTCTCACATTCGGAAATTATATAAACTTATGAAATAAACCGAAGTTAGGCATATATATAATTGGGACCTATAAGTCGTGTGACCTCGAATGCGATTTTATAAGTCGCATTTTTGCCTTGCGACGCGCCGACTTGGCGCGCTTTTCCGATCTTTCTCGGGCCTTTCTAGAATGTATGGCATTCTAAACTTTTAACCAACATGCTAATAGTTCATCTACATGTCAAGAATTTATGGGGTAACATTCTCCCCCAAGAACATTCGTCCTCGAATGTAAACTTCTATCTATAGGAATTCCCAACTTACTCAACTTATTTCTAGAAAAATTTTGGCGTAGTTTCCAATATGGACTATCTCAAAAACCAAATGCAGTAAAAGTCCAATACAGTACTCTACACAATGCTATAGCATTCATCTCATAAAAGGCTAGAGTCGATTATCTCGTTTATACATATACGATAAGGCACTATATAAAATAATGGGCCAACATACCGCTTGACCGACTAGGCTTGAAACATGCGAGGATATCTCGATTTTCATATTTTCCTCTCGCCCCCAAGTCATCTCCTGGGCCTCGTTATGCCACAACATTCTTGGACAGGGGTTTATATCTTTGGTTCACAATCTACGAATCTGCCCGTTGTCTAAGATAGCTACCTGAACCTTCATAGGCCGCCCTCTTCCTCAGAACCCGACATCCTCGGGACTGACCGCTTCCGATGGGTCTCTTATGCATTTCCCTTAGCATAGATAATGCAAAGACTCGGATGAACGGATTCTAATTCGAGGCAAGTTCAACTCATATGCCACTTGGCCTATTCTTGACGAATCATAAGGCCCAACGAATCTCAGATCGAGCTTACCTTTCTTGCCGAATCTCATCACCCCTTTCATCTAGAGATACTTTCGTAAATACCTACTATTCACATCAAATTCCAAGTCTCTCGCGCCGCACATCAGCATAAGATTTCTCGGGCGGCCTGGGTGCAGCCGCAGGCGTCTCTCTCGATGCTTTACCTTCCTCTCGACTCGTTGAATGATGTCTCGGCCCACCGTTGCCGACTCTCCCACTTCATACCAAATTTAATCCAGATTCGCATTTTCGCCCATACAATGCCTCAAAGGGCGCCTTATCCGGATAGCTGAGTGATAGCTATTATTATGCAAGCAAACTCACTAATGGCAAATGCTCGTCCCAAATACCTAAAAATCTAGCACACACGCCCGTAGCATGTCCTCGAGCTCGGAGTCAGTGCGTTCACTCCCGTCCATCCGTTCCGAGGGTGGAATGTTGTGCTCAAATTAATCGGCATTCCAAACTTTTCCGAAATGATCGCCAAAATCTAGCCGTAATTGTGCTCCTCTGTCCAAATACTGTATACCGCACACCGTGTAATCTAATTATTTCTCTATATACAATTCGGCATAACCTAAGCAGAAAGTAGCTTTCATCGGGGCAGAAGTGGGCTGATTTCGTCGCCTATCAACTATTACCCAAATGGAATCATGCCTATGTCTGGTACGGGTAATCCTCAAGCAAAATCCATGTTCACCGCTTCCCATTTCCCGCAGAGGCACAGCTATGTCCCGAGTTAACCCGCTCGGTTTCTGGTGTTCCGCTTTTACCTCGTTGGCGCTAGGACATGGCTACAAATTCGGCTATTTCTTCTTTTTTCATACTTGGCCCGCAGATTTCCTTGGATATCGTGATACATTTTCAGCCGTGCCTGGGTGGAGCGAATAGCGGGCGTAATGTACCTCATTCATAACTGGCCGACGGAGCCCCAAAACATCCGGAACACGTAGGCGGCCCTTACATCGCAGCACTTCATCCTCGCCATTCGAAAGTTGGCGGCTCTTTGCCGACTGTGCCGAATTCTCATACTACCGTTCTTTTACCTCCACAACTAATGACCACACGGTGGTGTTTTGAATTACCGCCCTTTTGTCCTCTCGCTTCTCGCTACACGAACGGCTAGGCTACACTGGTATTTCTCTAGATAATTCTCGTTGTTTTACATAAGTACACCAAACTCCCCATATATTTATGGCTAAGGGCGTTTGTTACTACATTGTCTCTTATTGATTGATACAAAATATTCATATTTAGAGAACTTGGCATATAATTGATGGTCATACTAGCTTATCATGCCGGAGGAACCGCCAGGTAATCTACCTGTATAGCTGTAGCTTATCTCGGTCTTCTCGGCCGCATGTTATGCTTACTTGTTGCTGGGATATCCTCGAACGCATCGCTCCGCACACCATGTGCCCATATCTAATTAGAGATCCCGATAACGACTGGGCGATCTCTAATAATCTCGCCGAATAACCTTGCATAATCCGAATAGTCAAGTTGAATGACCAATGTTGCAAAATAGCCTAATGATGCTCTAAATGTCCTACTTGGACATCTATAACTCATGCATAATCAGTGAGTTGTGACGCCTAACTATTTTGTTCTCCTAACCGAACAATTATAGAGTTGTGCTTAGTCCGATTTACTCGTGCGATCTGTCCCCGGATCTTCATAGGGAACCTACCGATCTCTTTGTCTTAGTAAACACTGTTCTAGCAGAGTACTATCAATTTCTTACGCCTTGTGCATATCCACTTGGATTTATACTGCTCGTGGGAAATTTTGGTCGTATGAGCCATTCTCAGAAAGACTGCCTTCGCTAGGCTCATCTCGAATATCTTACGAGAACCAGCCAAGTACTAGTCTGCCACCGACTGTCGATGTTGACCCTTCTTGGGGTACCCACGGTTTGTTCGACTCGGACGGCCGGCTAACTTGCGGGGTGTTCCACATAATAATCGCTAGGTTGACTCAAGGCCGACTCTCACCTACAAGGCCGGAAAACGATGTAAAGCCACTAACATACCGGAAAATAATTTCTGCATTGCTAACCTCTCGAAGTGTATGCCTATTCACTTCTACCGGCTCGCACATGCGATAACGTTATTGATCTTTAGGGATGCTTCCTCATTGGCGTACGCCACTGTCGTTAGGACCGTCCAATCGCGCCCTTATCATCTAACCACTCCGATTCAGCTACTAACTCTTTGTAAGCTTCAAGCCTAGATCCGGCAACAAACATATATGTCCGTTAACTCAATAAACCGAGAACCGAGAAAGTTTCTATGGCTTCATATGTGAATCACACTTACATACTCCTCTTCTTGGCGAGGGGTCTCGCTCGTACGATCTCGTATATACTTCCTAGCACTAACCAGAATCTATGACTAGAATTCCTATTGGCAAACTATTCACCAAGATATCTCGATATCCGTATATATATATATATATCAACAACTACGTATAATACATACCGAATTTTTTTGTAGTAATACGTAATCTCTCGATACATTGATCAATTTACACGCACATGATATACTACTTCTGCGCCTTAATGATATCTCCTCGGTCTTCGCAATTACTTCCTGGGTTTCCGTCCCATTCCGGAAGCAACAAACACATGCACTTTAGCTATAATCAGCTATTTAGAATTTTGCCACTCCTTACAATGTGGGGTCAACATCCGCACCTTTTGGCCTTACTGGGCACTACATTAAGGGCCTCGTGACTCGCCTATTGGGCCTTATCTCTAGGCCGCACTAGATTAGAACACCCTGGGTGGTCGCGCCCTAACTCTCCATAGGCGACGTGACTGGGCACTCCCGAACCGGCACCCGCCCGTCTCTAGCTGTCGCCCGGGAGGCTTAGTCCTAATACACGATATTCTTAACTGAGGTGATTCTAATTTTCCCCTCAAAATCCGGTATTCTTGCTTCTTTCCCTTATCTTGCTTAGGGCTGAAGCCTCCGGGGGTTCAACGTACCGCCTTACATTGTTGTGCTTAATGTTACCTGCCAAGTCCTGCCATACGTCTTCTGACTTGCAGTCGACCCATTCGATTCACATGACCTCCCTACCTTTCCAGACGTGTTCCGAAATCATGTTATAATCTTGCGGGTATATCTTGCTATTATTAGCGTGTTATGATGGAATTGACCTTTTTCCGACTCAAACTTAACTATTAATGAGTTCATCAATGATGTGTCTTTTTACACTGCTTCGAGTAGCTTGTAGTCTTACTTGCTCTTTTGACTTATTACCGTGAGGGTCCGCACAACTTACGTAATCATAGGGCTTACGCTTTCTAACACTTTATGGAATCAAACCAACTCTTCACTTACTACTTACTTTTGGGCAACCCTGCCTCAATTCTTATGCCCTTTATCACATCGGGAATCAAAACTAAGAGGTAGGAATAGCCTTTTTCTTACCGCAACAAAATAGAAACATGGAACCGTACTCATCCGAAAAGATGGAGGCGGAATCCCGCATTTCCTCTCTTTCTCACACTTATCCGATAACTGGTATTGTCTATTATCTTAATCGGGATCTATATATCTAACAAATAAATCAACTCGTATGTACGTTATGCTTCTAACTTCCTACTCGGGTTATAGAAATATACCGGGAATGGTACCGATAAAGGTATCACATTGGGAGATCCCCGATACCTCCTCCCGCCGCCGAATTATCTTGTAACCGGCCGGTGCCCTCTCCCCGTTGCTATATTCGATCTTCGCCCGGAATAGGATATCGCCGGACTGACTTGTATCTATATTCAAAGAATATGGTAAGTTTTAGGACTCAACCCTATACCGTACCGCCTCATCAGCACGACCGGGAATGTGAAGAAAGGGTAACCATCCACCATGCCTTGCAGACTCCCGCCTATAGCATGTGGTGCACAACACATCCATAGATTAGATTCTACTTAGCACGGCTTGAAGACTCCCGGGACAATTTTCTAATACAAAGTTTGTCGCGCCCCGCCTTGGGGGTAAGGACTGACACATGGGTGTCTGTTTGTGGAGAATCTGACTACTAAACCGGTAAGCCTAAGCACATTCAAAAGCCCGGGCCGGCTCTATCTCGCATTCACGGAATCGATGGGCTATATAACGGCTGTAAATATAGCCTCCGGCCGATCGGTCTATAGCCACCAAGCTCTGGGTATCGCCCAACTGCATCCTATTCTTATAGGGAAGCTCATGCGGGCCGACAAGGCCACCATGTCAGAAGTTATTCCTAACTCAACAAATGGATAATGCTCATCTACGTGACCGGCAAGGTCACCACTATCATCGAATATGGCCTCATTAATGATCATAATCAACAATACTAAACCACTAAACAAACGCACGCCCCACACGACCGGACCACTAACCACAGGAGATATATATATACAATCTTCAAGCCTTTACGAATACGATAAAATAGTCGGACAGTATCCTCGACCTACCCATACCGTAACATCAAAAAGGAAAATGGACTTAGCCGTCTAGCTCCGGATGATGAGCCGATGACTCAATAAGCTGGCTAGAATCACGCAGGAATCGTCTCGTCTATGAGTACCGCAGAAAGTAATGGCAAGACCAAACGTGGGTGTCGTACCATCGGTACCGAGTATGCAAGCAACCGAATACATCTCGAATATAAACATAACTAGAAACTTCCACAGCGTGTGAAATATCTGGATTCGTAAGAACCATATAACCGAATCGCATCTTTTCAGACGTGAATGAGGCAGAGCTGCACCTATCGACATGGCGACCTGCTGTCTATTAGCTCATATATAACATATAAATACATATATATATATATATAACAAGCAAGAACCAATACCACTTCATAAACCAGAAGGTGTCAACCAATCAACAATCTATATACCCCTACGCGGATCAAAACCATCCAAAAATAAATCACACCAATTGCCTACTAACTACGAGCACCTCTACCGGCCCTCGGGTCTCCAAATGGGCTATGGCCTCTCGATATAAATAATCGTGTATAAGTCCGGAGGACTCCCGTACCGTAAACTATAACTGTAATCGTCTCAGACCGTAATTTGTTCCCCCGGCGCAAGCGCACAACAGGTAAACTGCACGCTATGCCGACGCCCGATATGGGGAAAGCTTCATCCCATCTTCTCATCCTATCAAGGACGGCATGCCACTCCTGAGTGACGTATACCCACCCGCCGCTGGGTCGAATACGCTACCAACCCAGGGGCGGCGAGGACGCTCAAGGGTGCCCTCACCAACACAATCAAGTCTCAACAATCAATAATCACATATACTAAGCATGTTTAAACCGAAAATACTATCTGTAATCCGATTTATTCCGAACTCTTTCGTGTTATACTCGATTCTCATATCGTTTATACCGAATCTCGGGGATCTATTCCATCGTATGGCTATATCAGAGCGAGATACATTCATTGTATGGCTATACTGTATCTGATATTATCTGACAGATCAGACCGTTCTGTCTGACATTTACTAGCTTGTTCTCAATATATGTCATATTATTATAAAACATGCTTGCTAAACGCATACCGGGCTATACCGAGTCCGAAATAATATCTCGCCATTTGGCACGCTTTAATAGCTTTCCGGCTGAATATGATATAACAACTCAAGACAGTTTCATTGACCTCGTACAAAACTCAATATTCACTCCGGGAATTCTATTACGGAGTTCACTGAATTATGCTAGGCTAGAGTACTAACTTGCCGAAGAAACCGGCTTGACATACTCGCTTTAGATTATCCGACTAACGGCGGGCTCGGCCGCACTCCAGCCATTCCCATAAACCGTATCATATATAATCAATTGTGAAACCAATATACCAATATTCTCGAAGAAAATCACTTTTGATATATATATATAGCCCAAACTTTGGCTTATCGACAAGCGGTCGAAAACTTGTTATTTCTCAAAAGTCCAGAAGGAGAAATACTCACTTCTTAAGGCTAGGAGTACATCGACACTAATTTGGAGCAATCTACCTACCTTTAGCCGGTAGCACGCATGATTTGTCAAATTAATTTCACAAAACTAAATCCGTAGGAATGCTCCTTGCTGCTAAATACCGTATCCTAAGTTAATTCAGTTTGGACAGCATTTGACGCATAATCGGAAGGAAATTATCAAATAAATCTCTGCTCTCCTCTCGTTTCCTCACGCTCTCCTCGGAAATTATATAAAACTTATGAAATAAACCAGTTGGGGGCATATATATAATTGGGAGGCCGCATTCCCTAATGCGATTTATAAGTCGCATTCCCGAATGCGATTTATGTCGCATTTTTGCCTTGCGACGCGCCGACTTGGCGCTTGTCCGATCTTTCCCGGGCCTTTTTCTAGCATGTATGGCATTCTAACTCTTAACCAACATGCGAATAGGCCATCTAAACATTAAAACTTAAAAATTAAAAAGTGAAATTTCAAATTTTATATATATATATATATATTATGAATGAAATTGTCGATCAATTTTTAGGGACATTTTAACAATTTAAATTTTTTAATTTTCAAATTTCTGAATTTTAAATTTCTTGCTTTTTTTAATTTCATATTTTTAAAATTTTTATATATATATAAAATTTTTTTAATTTTTTTAATTTTTTTACTTATATTATTATTTTCAAATTCAACTTGAATTTTGTCTTTTTTAATTTTTCAAAAATTTAACAAAAACAAATATACATTTTAACTACAAAGCCTTTTAAATTATTTTACTATATTTCCCGACTTTTATTCAAACTACTACTTATTAATATACGCATATCATTCTTGTATAATTTATGTATACTCATATGTATATTTTACATACCTCATACATTTGTAATTCCAAATCATTTTCGCATAATCTTTAACCCATTTTTATCGTCTCTCTCTTAACCACATTTGTAGCAAGTAGAATGAAATAGACTTCAATACCCTAGTGTATCTTAGACTAAATTTAAGAACTATTAATTGGATAGACTCCGAGGAATGCCTAGAACCTTCCCTTGGAGTAAATAAAACCCTTACCTAAATTTTGAATGATTTTCAGACTAAAACAGAGTATATATTTTTACAAATGATTTTTTTCTCGATATTTTCTTAAAATTTAGGTGGCGACTTTTAAAATTTTTTCAGAATCAGGTAGAAGAGCCGAACGTTGCAAACATATTTTAGCCAGTTCAAAATAAAAGTGCAACAAAGCTTTTGTAAATGAAAAGCTCTGCTATTGAATAAGTCACTTCTTTTGCTTTTTGTGACATTGCTGGACAAGCCTACATCGCAACATGCCTAATCTATTTAACTACTTTCACATCTTCAATTGTTCTCGTTGTTCTTTGTTTATTATTCTCATTAATCACATCAACAAATAATCTAGCATTAACAATTTTATTATTTGATCATCTCAATTTGCACGTCCTGCTTCACGTAACAATTCGGGCCATACCACCTAAGGGGAAAACCGGTTATTGAGACCTATTACAATTCAAAAATCGGGATCGTGATGGCACCTATCACAATCCCATGATATATAAGCCAACCCCTCACAAAATTAACCAATCGTGCAAAATAAGAAATTTCAAGCGAGAGTAAAGCGTTAACTAATCTTTCATAAAACCAAGTCAAGTAAGACAAGAAACTCCAAATATCAATATCCCAAAATTTAGAGACACGAATACAGTTTCTAAGAATCTCAAAATGCAGGAATGAAGTAATACACTTTGAGGAAATACAACCAAGATAGAAGAACAAAAACAAAATGAGATGTTTGGGATGCCGCAGTAATGCTGAAAGAACTCCAAGACTCGAGCAAACTCGACAATCAAAGAGAACACCTAGAGCAAGTATCGACTCAAACTCCGCCAAAAAGTGCGTAAAAGCAAGAGTGCATACGATAAACACGTGTACTTAGAAACATCATCGAATCGAACCTAAATGAGGCGATGACGAACGTTGTTCCTATAATTACTTCCTCAATTTCTTTGTCACGTTGTTAGTGGCATAAAATATCTCAATTCAAGGCATAAAACCCGCTAAAAACATCATATTTAATGTGTCAAGAAAATATCAAATTTTTATTCATACCAAGTCCAAAGATATAAATAAATCATTGTCAAAAGCATAAATCACCTTTTCAATCAAGTCAACACACCATGGCAATGTAAATAAATAATAATGCAATCCATGCAATGCATATGCCCTGTCTTAAAATCTATATACATGCAATCCACATGCAATGCATATGCCCCCGTCCCTAAAACTACTTAAAAGACCCCACCAATTGGAACTTAATTAAACTGCCAACGGTCTTAGAAATTGTGAATAACCCGAACCCAACCACCTCTCAGATGTCATAAATGCAAACTCAAAATGTCAAAAATGCGAATATATCCCGCTATTACTCAGACATCACAAATGCGAACAAGATGTCCTAAATGTAAACTAACAATTTCATTATTGCAATGGCGAACTCATAGGCCAAACCTAATATATTACAAATGTGATCCCCAAACCTCTCAAATATGACATATCCTACAAATTTACTTCACAATTGTGAACTACACGATACCAAAGACTTTAGCAAACTAAAAGTCAATCAAATCCCCTAATGGACCATCGAGGTTCATTCGAAACCCAACAAAGAACCAATCAAATATGCAAATTGACTAAAATTACATTCTAGACATATTAGAATAATCACTATCATTGATCCGAGGTCATCTAGACTGCTGACCATGGTCAACCTTGATTTTCTTAAAACTTCAAATCTAACCAATGACACACAAAACACTCCCCAACACTTCTAGATCTATACTAATTATCTAACGAATTTATAATCATTTTCAAGAGCTAATAGGACTATCAGCCTTTGAATCCGAGTTCGTTAACCTAAAATGTTGACTTTGGCCAAATATCTCAAATTTCAAACCTTAAAGTAAAACGTCCAAAACAACCTTTCGGATTATTACAAGACCAATGTCTGTAAAACAATACTTAAAATCACAAATGCATCCAAAATTGACCTCATAAGGTTAATTTTCTCCTTCTTTTTGTTGAAATTTCTCTTTAAGGAAATCAACATCACGATGTTTGCTAATTAATAAAAATATTTTGAAAATACAAGAGGCCAATGATAAATTTCAAAATATAAATAACCCCGCGAGGAAGATAATAATTATAAAAAAATTTAAAAATAAGAATTGCAATCTCAAGATGTTGGAAAATAATTTTTTTTTAAATTATTTTATTTTACATATACGATTTCATAAGGTCGGTATTTCTAGTCAAAACCTACTAAACCTTTTTAGAAAATCGACCTTAATATCGACTCGTGAACCCATTTTTTTAAAAATAAGAGATCTACGTTAAAAAATTATTTTTTCCCAAACTCTCCTCTTTCTCTCTCTCTATCTCTCTCTCTCCTCCCTCTCGCTCTATCTCTCTCCTTTTCCTCCCGTGACTAAATTATCGGGAATATCACCATAGATAGTTCCTAGCCCCTAGTAATCATTCTAACCTGTAGGAGTCGCTCAACTCCACGCCGTAGTCTCGCCACTACCTCGCCTCGGAAAATCTCGATTAGAGTTTTATACCTTTTCTCTTTGGTTTTCACATTTTAGTTATGTGTATTAGTTGTATTACATTGTATAACTTTGGTTTGATTACTTTATATGCTTGGTCAATGTTAGTATTTAAGGTATTTTTTATTTGGATTTAGATATATAAGCTATATATACATTGTATGCTAGTTTAATTTAATCGTTATTGTTGAACTTTATGGATTGAATTTGAACCTCATATTGAAAAGAATTGATTAATTAGATTGTTAGTTTTAAGTTTGATTAGTTACAATGTTATCGTATAGAACTTTGAATTTAGAATTGAAACTTTGAACTTAGAATCAAACTTTTAACTTAGAATTGAATTAATTAACTTCTAGAATTCAACCTTTGAACTTAGAATTGAATTTTGAATCTTTGAAAAAGATAAATCTTAAGTTGAAACTTGAATTAAATTAAGTGTTAAATTTAAAATTCAATAATATTAGTAAATATTAAATTATTACTTATTGTAGTGTTTAACAATTTCAAATTTTATATATTTTTTGTGTAGATGGAATATCTCGCTGGATATATAACAAGAATTATATTAGTCGAGGGGGATGAGGGAAGAATTTGTAGAAGGTGCCACTGGGTTTGTGAACTGTGTAATGACACTAGAATCTTTTTAACTTGATGGATTGATTAAGTGTCCTTTTGAGATATGTCAATATAGGAATTGCTTAACACTAGAGATTATTGCTTCTTCTCATCAAAAGGATTTTTTAAAAAACTACAAAGTATGGACTAGTAAGGAGAAACTGATAGTTATTTTGATAGATTCCAAAACTTTGCTGTTGGTGAAAGTAGTAAGGCGGAACCTAATGTCTAAAATTATAAAATGCACGATATGATTCAGATACTATGGGATGCATTTGATTTTTCTTTGAATGGTTTAAAGCTCAGTCGGCCTTTTATATGATGGAAGTCTCGTATTTTTAATTTGTATATTGTTATTTGGTTATTAAGTATAAGACCGGCTGTATATTCATCAAGGAAATAGACTCTATGATTTACCTTATGCATGAATTAGTTGACTTGAATCTAGAGATACCCGGTAATTTCTTTTGGATAAAGAAGTTGGCGTCAAAGATAGAAGTTTCATCGTTGAGAATTGATTGTTTTGAAAATGGTTGCATTTTAATACTATGATGATGATGTCAATCTAGCTCTGTATAGTTTTAACTTTTTGAAAGAGCTTTTAAGTTGGCTCCTAACAGGAAGAGAGTTTATTAAGGTGATACATTACTTACCACTTATACTAAGGTTTAAGTGGTTGTATGCATCAAATAACTTCGCTCCTCATATGAGATGACACCATAAAAATAGATCACCCGGTATTATATGTCATCCATCAGATGGAGAGGTCTTCGGTTTATTTTGATAGAACATATCCACATTTCACTATCAAATCAATGAACATTAGATTGGAATTCATGTTCAAAATGAATTCACTCTATATTCGGATTCCCCGTCGCACCATATTCTGTTGGCCTCGTCTCGTTTAATATCGTATACCTTTTACCCGAGATGTGTATAACTAGTCTATGTCCACACACACACACACATATAAATATATTATATTTTTTCCTGGTCCACATCATTCAAAAGGATTGATTGATATATACTCGCAACATTTGATTGATGAGTTAAAAATTGGCGGGTTAGTTGAAACATTTGACGCTTCACTTAAGCAAATTCTAATTCTCAATTTTTTTTGTTTTTTTAATATTTAAAATATTGCATTTTTGGATTGGTGAATATTGTATGTATGGATAATGCTTAAAAGTTAACTTGTTCTTAAGGTATGAAAAATACTAATTTGTTAGTTTATCTCATTATTATGTTAATTTTAACCTATAAATGTTTCAATTTTTGTATTAAACGTATCAATACAAATGATGGGGCAATAATTTCTCATGCCATCGATATCATTATAGAGGTATGTTCCCAATTTGGGGCAAGATGTCGCACTTGATTTTGAGAAAGATTTTTTTAAATTATAATTTGTTAAAGTTTATTATTTTAACTCAAATGTATATAATTGTCTTGATTGATTCCTTAATAATAAATTCTTTTATCTTTTCATTGCAAAAGTGTGCCCGACGGTCAAAATATGAGGACAAAATTTGCGTCAAGTTCGAGAAAAATCCAAGCACATGTCGTTGACTTGTTCTTGAGGGCTCAGAAGAAGAGCAAAGAGGCCTAGGTAGGTTCACCTTATAGCTGGGAGGAGATCCTAAGAAACTACATGGCTAATGATAGGTTTAAGTAGATGAGAGCGATCGGAAAGAAGGCCAGAGCATCTGAGAAGGGTAACTCTTTACACACTAGTGGCGGATCCGAGCCAAGGGGCTATGAGGAGGAAATTGATATGTTTTTTTAAATCATATTGTAGAATATTAATAGTTAATTACTCTTGATTAACAATTAAGTTAATTTCTGTTCGCAAAAAAAGGAACTAGCGAGGCAAATAACTCGTAGAGAGCATTCAAGGACAATCACATGAGAGAAGAAACGCTCCGTAGATTCGTATATTTGGGTTGAGTCACAAGTTTAGCAGACCTATGTTTCCAATTTAAAGTAGTATTTACTTTTTTTATGTAAAGTTATTTTCTAATTTTATCTTTTAAGTTCAAAATCAATATCAACAATCAATATAGGAGTTCGTACGTACTCACCAGCTTGATAATCTGGGTACATCACTTATCCAAGAATAGACCAAGAAATGTAGCTAAATTGTTGGTGGCCCGAGTATGTTTGTGAGTGCCTACGGCATGCCCCATTGAACATATATATATCATCAATTTCATCAAGGGATGGAAGGCATAGTACTTCCTACGATGACAGTCAATGGCTGCGGGCGATATTAGCCTTGGAGTATAAGATCGCTAAATTATCCAATAAGGTAGGCCTTACAAGTTAGGTGAAGGTAGAAAGACATGGAGTATGGATGGCTTAACAAATTAAACACATTAATTTTTTTCGGGGGCGCGGATCCTTTCCTATCCCCGCGACATGGGGCCCCATCTCCCTGGCCTCTCCAATCCCGAACTATTCCATAGCATCAAGTATATGGTCAATACCAAGGTCTCGATAGAGAGCCCAACATTGTTGAGGATGATGAGGAGGAGGATTATGGCAAACCTACCGCCACGTGATTGAACTTTTAGTATTATAGATATTTAACTATATATTTTATGGTGATTTGTAAGAATTATCTAAATGTTTTATGGATTTATGTGAACTTTAAAGTTGTTTGAATAGAATTCTCTATAACATATGACTTGTGTAACTTTTTTCATTCAATTTTGAAGTAGTTTCAGTTAAATTCTGAGGTAGTGTGAATTGGAGAATCTAGTATGTGTTTTTGTCGTTTGGAAAACTCGTTGACACCTCTTGAGCTGGCATTAGTTGTTTATATTATCTATTTATTAAATTGATTAAATTGATGTGTGGACAACTACAAAAATAATATTTGCTGCCGCTTTTCTTTTATAAAACCGACTCAATTTTGCAAAAGAAAATAAATTAAACATATTGCACTTCAGTAGGTTGCTATTAAGAAAATAGTAGAAAAATTTATTGAGGCCAATATACTTAAAATAAATAAGTAAAATAAAAATACCAACCTCATGAGGTCGAATATTTTTTTTAAAAAAAATCAATCAAAATCCCCTTATCTCAGCTAAAAGAATGTTCTTTATTTAAAAAAATAACTACAAACTCGAAGTCGATTTTTGCAGCCTCATAAAATAGCTTTAAAAATTTATCAAATATTTTAAGGGTCATAAAATTGAGGTTAATTTTTTAGGATCGATTTTGATGAAGTCGCTATATCTATTTTACTAATTTTTTTTTAATAGTAACAGTACACATTCATTCAACAATTAATATGTTTTTAATATAAATATTTTAGAGCCTTAAATATTTGCTTTCTACTCAAAACCTCCTTTAACCACGCTTTTGATGCACATTAATCATTATACAACTTTTCCATGCATCATCACTGTAAGAACGACTCATATTTATAAGTATAACTAGATGGTTGGTGCCCGTTTTCAGAAATTGTTGGATTGAAGTAATTAAAGGTTTAAGCAACACGATATGAATATACATATTTTTTAATGTGAAACAAAGCGAAAGTATTACATTGATAAGATGTGCTATAAAAATCAAAAGTTATCAACTTATTACAAGAGTTGTTCAAAATGGAACAAGACATGTTGTGTCCGGAGATGAGTGTGTTAACTGAAAAGAAAAAAACAATGTGTTAGATAATATTGCTCCTTTAGTTTAAGGAGTTAAAAATATATGATTCGTTAAAAAAGATAAATTAGAGAAGGAAACAAGAAGTTACTAATATTAAGCCTATGAAAAGTATGATAAAGTGAAAACATACTGTTGTAAGCCAACTTTTTTAATATAAAAGGTAATTGTTTCTTCATTGTATTATAACCGTGCCTGCATTTCAATATGTGTGTCGTTAAGTATTTGAAATTATATAAATATGAAAAATTGTAGCTCATCCATCATCCATCATCTGCATACTTTAAAGAAAATCATACAAGGCAACATCAATCAAGGTAAAATTCAGCCGAGTGTAGTTTCTCAAAGAAGTTCATTATCACACCATAAAATCATACATTCAACACATCTAGCAAATTCTCAACACATCTCACCTTTGACAAGTCTTGTCAAGGTAAAAATAAACTGTTCAAAATTTATAAAGGCATAATCATCCTTACAGAAGGCAAATTCAACAAGAAAATCATAACCAAAATCCTTCAACCTTACCGGTTTCTGCTAATATTAAGCAAGTTTTGTGTCAGCTTAAGAAACCAGAGGATGAGAAGGCATGACGAAAAATCAGGAAGACTCCGCCCCTCTTGCATTATAGGGACTACTTGGTTGGAAAGGAACCACAGATGTTTCGAAACAAACAAATGCATTATATAACTCGAGAAAAGATGCAAGAACTTAAAATTTTGGAGTAATGTCAAGCTTCCGGGTTCATTTCGTATATAATAGGATCATGTCCTCGCCAGCTTTTCAAGGGTATATAGATATGTTGTTTTACTCATACATTTATTAAATCTTTTATTGGAACTTCTACCTCCAAAAGCATGTTTCAAATCTTGTGTTATATATGTCATACGGCATCCTTTTATTAGATACCACGTACTTTTTAAAAAAGAAAAAAGAATACATACCAAATATAGCATATTTAACAGATAATATAGAGTAACAAATATGGGAAACAAGATTTTATAATTTATCGTATTGTGCAAGATAATGATATTTCATGAACAAAACTCATACAAATTAGTAATTTCATTCTCTAGTTGATGTCTTCCTAACGTTTTCATCAAACAATGTAAGAAATGTTAAATTGCACAAACCTGCATTTCATAAGAGACGAGAAGGAAAGGACATCAAGGATCGCCAAAGAATTTGTTGCATACGGAAGAAAGTATCAAATCACATACATTAATTTCATTAAATAAATACAAAAGAAGTATACACATATAGTATTCATTTAGTATTACGTGAATGATACTAGTATACATATACTAATTTATACTATTTAATAAGGAGTCACGTGAATGACTAAACAAATTAAGAAGAAGGAAAAGAAGAAGAAGAGGTGAAGACCACCATAAAAGAGAGGTGAATGGAGACTCCGGCCACGACATCACCCCGACAAATTAAACGATTGTTGAACATATTTGGTGCGTAGGAAAATAAAACGGAGATGTTAAAGATAAAATCATACATACAATAAGGTGAGAAGTAGTATTAAACGGGTGATGAGAAAGAGGGCATAAAAATATAAAAATTTTTGAATCACCTTGGTCGTATTAACTCATTAACTCATCCCTTGTGTAGTAGAGAAAGAACCATCGATCAAAAGCTTCATACCGTCACGAAAAGCCGTAATGCATTTATGAAATGTAAAATTAGTAAGTTCTCTGTGAGCTGAAGAGATAGAAAAAATTGACAATATGTGAAATGCATTTTAATTTGCAAATTAGAACTTTGAAAATGGAATAAAAGAAGGCCGAGTTTAATTTGCAGTAAATGATACGCATTCTAATTTTAAATACGAAAATTAACGTCAATTTATAATAAAACACTTACAACTCTCTGAGCAACTATCGAATGTCTGTCTCTGGCCTCTAGTTTATTTTAATAAATATGTGCATGAGATAAAATACAAATCTAAAGCAGTATTAATCGAAACAAGAATATTATTGCTTAAATGTTAATCAAATGAGAGCCTGAGCAGAAATAATATGAGAATAAAGAGTTACCAAAAAAAAATCCAAATATAACAATAATTACGTATATGAGCCTAATAAGTAATATGTCATTAACATACTACTATTATATAGTTTTACACTAATTATTTATTTTTTAAATAAATATATTATTTGGTTAATTACAATGAAGACAATTGTTAAGCATATGTCACCGATAGTCAGAATCCATTTTGTGATATGTTGCTATTTTATTCTCGCAAACCAAGAAAAAAGCAAATAGAAATTGAAAGTGTAAAGTTAAAGAGAAAGATCTAGCTTAGGAAGAAATGTATGGGAGATGAACGCAACTTTTACCTTTTACTTGTACATGATTACTAAAATTAGAAGAATTGCTTACTTCAAAGGTCGAAGACAAAGCATATATTCCCAATCAAAGAGAAAGAAACATGTTATAACAAGTGAATTACCTTTTTTCCACCAAAAGCCAAAAGCGATTGCAAAAGAAAGTTGATTAACCTCGTACACGCATGTAACTTAAAGTATGAAAGAGGGTAACATATTTGAAGGCCAAAAGGAAAATAATGTTATTAAATTGAAGTGCAAAAGGGAATTTTGATGACCTTTATTTTTTTTTCGCCGGAGTTGGTGACTCCAAACCTTTGTTTGAGCTTTGACAAGTTATGTTGTTCTTCATCGAAGAAGCGAAGCCCTTTTTTGATCTTTTGTTGCTCTCTTTTCAATGCAAGTGTGACAAAAATAAACAAAGGAAAATGTTGATCCAACAATGCGAGAAAAGGATTTTTCACTTGAATTTCGAATGTACTTTGATTCAAATTTCATTTAATATTTTCCATTGGCAACAGTCATTCTAGAGAAGAATATATTTTAAAGTGTTTGTTAGTGCAATTGTAAAGTAAATATAATGAAAATCATTTGATTAGAATATTTACCTCGACTGAAACCAGATCATAAATCTCCAAAATAAAGAAGAGATAATAATTTTTCAGCTTTCTTTGTCCATGATTACTCCAATTGTTGAGCCGGTTAATCTTCCATACGCCAAATCCACTGCGATAATATATAAAGATAATTCTTGTACATATTGCAGCTGAATATGTTCATAAAATTAGATTCTAAATACCTGGAACTAACACATTTTCCCGATTGCAATTCATACAACAATTTTTCTTTTCCTTGGACTTCTCTCTTCTTGTCCAAGCGCTTGGACATATTAGAACATAGCAACTTTTGAGTCTATTTGAGAGCGATATTTTCGCTTCGATGGAAAAGGAATGTCCCTTTAAAGAAAAATTAGATTAGTAATTATGTTAATTACAAGAATAAATAGCGATATAAATTATGAATAATATTAATAGAATTTGGTCTTACGCCTGTTGTGATTGAGCATTTGCAATTGGGACTATCTCTTCATCCACCGGAATGTAGATGAGACAAAACTGCAGTGAGATGTACTTGCCGTAAAAGACTCGAAAGCATTTCTATATTTTTTTCAGCCCCGTTTGTGTGAAAAAGGTAAAATCTTTAAATAGTTACAATTAATAGGAAAATAATACAATATATGTAACGGCAAAGTTATACCATCAATACAAACCGAGGCATTGTATGTAAGGCGGATTGATTTGGATCGTGGTATTAAACTTTGTAGTTAATGATGCTCTATTTATTAGAATAATGATTATTTTGACTAATATCATAAGATAAATATTATTGTTTCAGCAATAAAGTAAGCTATATAAGAATAGGAAGGAAATATCAATAAGACCAAGCGAAAATACGATTAGCATTAGATTATAATACCAAAAAGTGAATGTATTTTTCCGCTGCGATAAATCTTATTGATTTAAAAATTTATGCAAAAGTATGAGAAACTTGATGAACAACAATGGATAGAAAGACAATAAAAATAAAATGACCTCGTGTTCAATCAGAAATTCTAGGTTTTAAAAGAATGATAAACTTGTAATATGTATTTAGCGCTAAAGTAAGAGATAAACTAAGAAATGGTGATAACGCAAATTATGCTTTCAAAAATATATACATGTAATGTGAAAATTTAATACAGCGTTTGAGTTAGATATTTTACAATATATGCATCTTTAACATTCACTCTTTCAATTCAAAAATGAAAAATCTAAATTCTCGGTCTTTATTTATTTAATCAATTAGTCAAGAACTACTTACAAGAAATTAAGTTGACACTAAACATATTAGTTAGTAACTTTTTCAAATGCTGGGAAATAAAAAGTGGATTAATTATGGGAAGGCCAAGATGATATTCATGTATGATCCAATCAAAGTCTAGAAAAACAGAAACTTTTCATTCCTATGAATATCTATACGTTTATTGTAATAGCATTTTGTTTCAAAATTAAATAATTTTTTCTAACACTCATTAAACAAAAATAGAGTTACGCAATACTATTTGCTGCATTAAGGTTCATAGTTATCAGTTGGTATTATACTCCAATACGCCTATCATGGATAAATTGACTTTGCTGAAATTGTGCAAGTAATTTTTGTCCTTCGTCTTCACAATAGACTCTTTCCCATAATGTGAATATGAAAGTTTGCTTCCTATTTAACCGAAATGGTTAGCATAGTATAAAACTTTAAGTTGTAAAACAACAAGGCTAAGGAAATAATGTAAATGTTTTTACCAAAAGATCAATGAAAATGAGTTCTTGTAATCTTTTCTCGCAAAGTTGTAAACATATCTCGGCTGGAAAGCAAATGGACAACAAATTGCAAGAACATCCGTGAGCAAAATAATTTGTAAGCAATAGATGGATAGGTGAGAAGAAAATTAATAACTTGTGCGTTGAAAACATGTTTAGTGATAGATTTAGTGGAACAACATACCAGATTCTCGTATTCTTAAGTTGTTCCTTCGTGCCTGAAGCTTGATTGTTAATATCGAAATGATGTAAGGTTAAGCTTTGTGGGTGATAGCAAACATGTTCATCTGGGGTCATCTTTGCCGACTAAATCAATTATGGTTTTTTTTGTCGATGACCAAATTAAATGTATGCAGCGTTTTTTCAAATCGCAAGTTTGATTGTTGTATACGTGCACTCGTTATCAAGTATGTATGAAATAGTTTGAATATATCTTGATAAACGGTATATCGTCACCATATACAATCGCTTTTATTTTGGTGTTCCTCCGAAAGCAATTTGTAACTATAAATAGCAAGAAGAGATATATGTAGGTAACATTTATTTTATTTTTTAAAACAACAAAGTACTGCTCATCTTGGAAGACTATATTTAGATATTTTATCTTCCGTTCTTGCTTTCTCCTAGCTTGAAATATCCACAACTTGTATTTTACATGTCCAAACCTAGAACTCAGGAGTGATGGCATGTATATCAAGTGTTTGTGCCATGTTTAGCTCCGATAATTAATCAACAAGAAACTTATATAACATAATATTATGACGTAAATATAAGGAATCATTTATAGGATGATGTAAGTAACACATTTAAGAAGAGAATTTTTTTAATTATTTGCTCATACTATGTTGTATGTAGAATGACTACTCGTGGTCGCTCGTCGTTGGTGGGCGAATTGTTTTGGCTACGCTCTGTTTCCGACAGCAACATAAAGTTGGACTATGGGAAAAAGAATAGTTCGCGTAAATAAATTCCAACAAAATCTAGTGTTTGACCTTGAGCTTTATTTATAGTCATACCAAAACATAATTGAATAGAAAATTGTGTTCTTTTGAATTGGATTGGTAATTTTTCCTCTTGTGAACATAATAATGGTATTCAAGGAATAAAAATATGTTTGTCCTTAAAGTCACTACTGTAATTCTTAGCACTAATAATATGAGTTTTGAAGTCGAACGTATTAAGCGCATGTCATTGCATAAACCTTCGTAAGGATTCAAATTTCGCAATAGGATAACTGGAAAATTTTGGTTTAGTACTAACTTATAAGGAGGCAAACCTAGCGGATTTAGAGAATGCAAAAAGTCCTCAAATTGGGTTTGATCATTTAGCTCTATAGTTTCGTCAATGCTAACAAATATCATAGGCAGCCTCCGGAAACCGGTTTATAAACATTTGATTAATTTCATTTACAAACTCATTTTTGTTGTTAAGTGATAATATGTGATATTATAATGGATATGTTAAGTGTGAGTAGGTCTAGACTGGAGTAAATAGTTTACTTAAATAAAATATTTAATGATTCTTTTTCAGTTGTAAAAGGAATGAGAAAAGATTCTGGAATCTCAATTTTATTGTGTTCATTAGGCTCTTCTTTTCCATCTCCAATTCTAAGTGGCAATTCTCGTGAGAATGTAGGATCCTCTCGTGCCGTATATTTTCTGCCAAATAGAATTTTTCAAGATGATTCCAAATGTCTGAGTTCAATAAGCATTCACGAATAAAATTTTATTTTGTACCGCCTTTTACTATAGGCAAAGTCTGTCTAAAATCGCCGCCGAAAATAATAACTTTTCCTCCAAAAAGTGTATTTACTCCTATAAGGTCTTTCAAGACTAAATCAAAAATTTCGATGCTTTTTATTTGCCATTGAGACCTCATCCCATA
Organism: Datura stramonium; assembly: GCA_018107945.1. Taxonomy (NCBI): domain Eukaryota; kingdom Viridiplantae; phylum Streptophyta; class Magnoliopsida; order Solanales; family Solanaceae; genus Datura; species Datura stramonium. Next base: position 697,122 of record JACEIK010000009.1, on the reverse strand, counting down.
CTATTAATTTCGTGATTCGAATTAAAGACGCAATGGAACTTTGTTTACTTATATTATAACCGTAGTTTTCGGTTGTATGAATAGGGAGCTTAAAGAGAATGAGCAAGCCTGGCCCTCCTAAGAGTACCGCTTCTAATACCCGGTTGTCAAGCCGTTAAAGCTATAAATCCTTTTGATCGTACAGTATCTAGTAATGCAAGGTATAAGAATATTTTACCAGCCTTCCGGTCCACTCCATAAAAAAGGCCGCTGATTCGTTTGAGAATATTCTATTCATAATTGTCATGTATGCTTTTCGTTGTTCTTGATTTAATTTTATATAACCGCAAATCTTCTTTGCTACAATTATATTTCTTCTAATTGAATGTCTCTAGTTTCTTGAATTATTCTAAAACGAAGAGATCAGAGAAGGTGTAATATTTTTCTCGGTATGAGTTTGAATTCGCGATATTTCATTCCATTGAAAGTAATATATTATTTATATGATCTAAAACCAAAAGAATCGAATATATTTGATTGTATATTTGGTACAATTGTAAAATCTTCAGACATGGGACTTTCAAATTTTTGCCATAATTCTTTGGGATTAGCAGGGTTACAGTATGCTAATAGCGTAGCAAATAAACGTCGAAGACTATATGGCATCCGGTAATTAGAAGCTTCCGACATGCATTCAATTAAGTTGCTATCAGGCTAGCAAGCCTCTTTTTTTCCGCAGATTCTCTAAATGTGGCGTAATACTTTCCGTTTATAGTCATAAGATCTTTGTATGACTTCGGTCCATGTATGTTCATCAATAACAACCCGAAGATAATATCTTTCTCCTTCGCTTGGATGACAACTAACAATACATCCAATAGCATAACCTTGTTTTCTCGTGTGTCCACATTTTATCACCGACCCACTGCATAAAGTGCTCGAAATTTTTTGTATAATAAGTTAAGTTCAATGGCATGTTTATTTGTTTTGTTCATAGAAAATTCTGTCAACATCGTTCCGGCATTAGATGATACTTTTAAGATTGAATTTAGATTTGTAGTTGTTTTAAAGGAAACAAATTGTTGATTTTCAAGATGTAATCAAGATTGTAAACGCTGGGATTCATTTCATTAATAGGAAATGCAATAGGATTTTCACATAGTTTCTGGAGGTGATACCCATCTACCTAATTGATATTCCCCGATTTCAACATTTTAAATTGCATCAAAAATGCAAGTATTTTGTAGGTCGGAAGCAATTTTTGTCATGGCCTTTGCATAAATATATTTATAGATATATTTAACAACTTTAATATCCGCACAAATTTCAACATTCATGTGACAGTTAAATTTATAAGTAGATATGGATTATATGGAATAACCCATGAGTTGTCAAGATATTGAGTTCTAACTTTTGTAAATTTACCAATATATCGTCTTCTGTAAATTGGGTACGACTTTCGCCTTTTGATGTTCAAGCAGAGTAATTTTTAGGATACTTAAATTTACAATGGCTCTTTTTTTTCATGTAGAAATTTGTAGGATTTAAGCTTCCACAAGGACCATGCATCATGCTTGAATTACCAAAGAATATAAATATTTATTTATTTGTGTCACAATCGTAGTCAATATTTACAACTCTATCGTAAGCCTCAGGTGTTAATAATTTATAAGCATCATCAAGTATAATAAGAAAATGAGCATGTGGAAGACCTCTTTTTTGAAATTTATAAAAAGTACATAAAAGGCACACTTTTCCAAATATATTTTTTTAAGATACGATTTTACCTTCAACTTTTGCTTTGATACTCTACCTAGAGATCGTGTCTATTTTGTACTTCATCATTTGGTAGTAATAGATGTTGTATTTCTAGCCACGAGGGGTTACAAATCATTGTGAGGAAGATATCGGGTTTTCCAAAGTGTTGAACTAAAGCAATGACATCTATATATCGACGACGCATATCTCTTGGACCTCCCTGTGAAAGATAGCAGGGAGGAATGTTTTTCGTTCAATATTTCAGCTCTCTTCTCCTAGTCTTAGAAGATCAACAATCTCATAATACTTCAAATCAAATAAATCTTGATTGAATAGCAAGAAGTCTAATCTTGTGTTTCAAACTTTATATATTGATTCATCGAATATTGTTGGAACAATCTTCCCTAATGTAAAATTTATTTTCTTCATCATCTCTAATTTGAAGTTTGTAACAATAATATTCACGACAAGATACAATCCCTTTTATGTTTGTTATTTTACAAAATTTCTTCTTCAATATGTAGAAGTTCATCAATTGCACACATGTTGGCCGCACTTGGAAGTTGATCATTTTGCAAGGTAATCCATTTCTTGTGTAAGTTTATTTTTGGTGGAATTTTTGAATGCCACAATGCCATCCTCGTTTTCAGCAAATGGAAACAATAAAGGATACTAAGGGATCGTAAACAACCATAGTAATAGTGAACCATTTGGTTACAATTGTCATGGGTATAAATACGAATATGCGGTGTAGAGGAAGGATTTTCTAATTTCGTTAGTCCATATAGCTGCAACTTCAAACACGTGTTGTATGTGCGTTGGTCCAATGTTGAATCACATTTAAGCGATATAAAATTGGATAAGTCCGGGAATATAAGCCTAAGATTTTTAGAAACAAGAGAGTATGGATTAATTTTTAATATATCTATTAATTTTGCAATAATAGATTTGTTCAGTTTTTCGTAAAAGAATTCATCAATCATATTAGTCTCATTGTCATAAAAATAAAGCTGTAAATTTTTGGTTTACTATCCAAGTGGCTAGATTGGGCGTAAAATGATACATTTGTCCTTGAACTTTGAATGTAAATACTCTTTACTTCTAGTTGCTAAGTTCTTATCGTACTTTACTCCGAGCGAAGTAAATGCAAACATGTTATTGTATGTTCTAACGGAAGTACGAAAATGTTTGGATTCTCTGCGCTCCTAATAAAGTTTTTTTAATTCAAGAGGTACTTGGTGTGAAACCAATCTTATGGAACCATTATTACAAAGAGAAACTTGGAGTTTCGTATTGAAATCTTATTTGCAATATTTGGCGCTAGGAACTTTTTTAAAGTAATGACAAGAAGGTAGCCGTTGGATATTCCAACAACTTGTTTGTGTTGGTTTACGACCAAGAACATTTTATTATGTAAGAGCTAAATGTAAAAGAATGTGAGGAATAGAAATAAAATTTGATCTAACTAACCATTTCGGGAAGTAGAAGGATTGTCCCGAATAGAAGAAGTAGTTTGTTCAAATAACGAGCTTGAGGCTCGAAGAAGCATCCGGTTGATTGGACGTGCTAGCATGAAATTTTCGTAGAGATAGCATGCCGGGCAAAGATATTGTTGTCTCATGTGTTGTAAAAGTTCTTCCTTTTGTTCGTGGAGGCATTTCCTTATAGGCAATACGGGGCGCGCGAAGATTTTTCTCAATTTGGCCATCAATCATCCTGCCTTTTTCTCACGTACATCTATTTTAATTGTTTTATGTTAAATTACTGGTAAGCCTAAGAAAATTTAGTTCATACTACAGCTTTATTTATATTTTCATAAGAGATGTGAAGCAGAGAAAATAAAATATATACATAATAGTAAATGAAAATATTAACACATAAAAATTGAAGAAGAGAAAATGTTATTCTATGTTCAAAAGTAAGGGAAACATCAAACAAGAGGGGAGAGAAGCTGAAAAGAGGAGCAATAACTATTATTGGAAGAAACAAGAGAGGAGTAAGCCAAATGAACAAACAACGTGGAAATTAGAAAGTAAAATCAATCATGTAAAGTGATAAACATTTGTCATCGTTGCCAAAATTTGGCAAATATCTCGCCAACAAATAACAGAAAAGTAGGGAAAATGTACGATATGCAAGGCAACAACAAAAGCAAATTACTGTGATTAATAAGAAGAAGCAATTTACCAATTATAAACTTTAATGTTTGTTGGATAAGTTCATGAACTTGTCAATAATTAGAAAATACATTACAAGTAATGCTATTTTATTTCCTATAAGGTTGCGCTTATCATCGTATCTCATGCTTCAGCAATTCTGTGCATGTAAGTTTTTTAAAGAAGTCATATATCTATATTAATCCATAACTAAATTTAAATTCGTGCCGAAAAGTTTCTTTAATAAAGATTAAATAATATTTAAAATAATATTTTAAAAGTTCTATTTCTTTTAAACATGACAACCTGTCAGGAGTTAGAATAAATAATAATGTAGTATTTAATAATGATCTTCATGCATCTGATCTAATTTAATATTGATTAATAAAGTTTATGTTTGGACAACATTTTGAAAGAAAAAAAGTTTTTAATTTTTATCTTTTATTTTTGTTTTGTTCTTGGGATGTGAGAGGTCAAGCTGCAGCTAATGTAAGAAATATAAAGAGAAGAAGAATTCAAAAGAATCAAGTAGCTTATCGTGTTTACTAAAATAATTTTATTTGTTATATATTATAAAAATAAATTTTTATTTTTATTTATCATTTTTAATATATAAAGAAGTGATAATTATTTTTTTATTTTTATTTTTATTTTTATTTTTTTTCTTAAATATTTCAATATGAATTCACATACAAATTTTTTTGTGAGTTTATTGGGAAAAATTCATGTAGCTTTGGATTCTACAAGATAAGCACTAATACGGTGTTGTTTCTAGTGTGACCCAATAGATTTATTAAGTAATTTGTGTCAATTTACATTATGAGTTTCCAAAGATACATGTTAGTGAAAGAAAGACAAGGGATGATGTTAAGAATGAAAAGAGCAAAAAATTAAACTATTTTATTCTTGTATTTCCAACACTACACCATATATTTATTTAAACAAGATTACTAAAATTAAAAGAATTGCTAACTTCGTGAGTGTCAACACAAGACTATATTCATTAATCAAGAGAAAGAAACATAAACAAGAATAATTAGTTATTTTTCTAACACCTACAAAAGAAAAACCCAAATTTAAAAAATTTAGGGCAATCTTTTAAAGCAATCTTTATTCTAGATTCTTGTTGTAATTTTCAAGCAATGTAAAAAGACTATGTAGCATCATGGAATATGCCATCAAACCTAACTACTTCAATTATCTCTACACAAGTATTAAGAAAAAATATTATCACTAAAATGAACCTTGTGATGCATCATTTATCGAACACTCTAAGGACAAATTAAAAAAAGTGAAAGTCAAAAGTGTCATTAATAAAAAAAGAGGGAAACAAAATTGCTAGGTAGATAGGCAATAAAGGACCTTAAATAAAGGGAAGTTTGCAATTATTGAAAAGTCCACAATCAGAAGGAAACCACCAAGAAAATTCATCACCAAAGTCTTTGTTTACCCCTTTTCCGTTTATCACTCTCTCTCTCTCTCATTTGGTCCCTCCTCCTTCAATACTAGTCTAAGAACAGAGAAAGGCTCCCTATTTCTCTTTCTTTTCTTTTTGATCTTAGATTTATTTATTTCCTATAGATATCTATGTGCGTGCAATTTAATTGTTCCTTTTTATTGGGTATGTTTTGATATTTTTTTTTTTTGGTCAAGGTGAAGTTTTGTTTCTTGATTGATGAAGTGTTTTTGGGTTTTTAATTCGAAAGTAAGGAAGAATATACTTTTGTGGTTATCTATGGAGGTTTTTGGAGATGGGGATGGTGGAAATCAATTAGATTTTGACTATTTGGAGTGTTGTGAATCGAGGCGCGGGCGGTGGTCTTTGTTGATCGATTGATTCCTTTCGATCTCGCTTAATTTTGGTATAACCGGAGAATCGCCAAATTTTATCCACTGCGCCGAAGGAAAGAGAGAGAGAGAGAGGCAGGTGGTATTTCTGGGTTGAACCACCCATTAAAATCCCACACCAAACCGCACAGTCGAAGAAAATAAGAAAAATTTCAGTTGCGAGATGGATTTTTCTGGGCGCCCCAAATCTACAATGAACACTAAAGCAAGTAGAGGGGTTTATAAAGCTCCTGCAAAAATCTTCAAAATCTGAATTTTCAAGGATGTGAAAGAAAGTAAAATGAAAGTTACTCTTGTATGAATTTGTACATCGCCCCAATTGTCTCGAAGTAACACTCCTATAATGCCGAAAAGAGATTTCACGTTTGCTTGTGAATGAACAAAGAAGACTAACAAGCAAAGGAACAAGGATAAACGACAGAGCGTACACAGCGGTGAAGAATGAAGTAAATATAAAAAATGGGACAGTGTTTAGTATGGAAGATGAGGAGTGCATGCAAAGGTACACTTGAGCCATATGCAACATCTTTTTACAACTCATTTTACTGCTACTAGACTCTCGACTATGTACTACAACCTTTATTAAATTTTATTTCACATTACTATGGAGTACAACTCGCCATCAATTTTATTTCACACTCAACAGCTCCCTTATTATAATCAATTTACTAATAATTTACTGTATCGCCCTTAGTTGTACCAAGGGCTTAACATTAATAGTATAAAATATAAATATTACTTTTTATAGAAAAACAAAGATATAATAGGGTCATAAAATTGAAAGAGCATGAAATCATGAGTCTCGGTTAATACCTTGTTTCATCAAATTTTTGAGAAGATTAAAAATATTTTTAATATTATTATATTAATCTTAATATTAAATTTTACAAAAAATCAGGTAGAGTTTTTTCTGTTTTTAAATTTTTTAATTGATTAAAATTTTGAGAAAAATAAATATTTTCATAGGGTAGTAAAAATAATTTTTCTGCTAAAAAAAATTCCCCAAAAGTTCTTTTTGAAATTATTTTTTAAAAATACATTTAAAACATTGAAATTTTTTTAATCAAACACAAATTAGTTATTTCTCTCAAATAATACTTATTAAAAATACTTTTAAAATAGATTAATTAAAAATTTTCAAAAATACTACAATTACTTAAACTATTAGTGAAGTAATAACTGGGTCAACTTGTGAAAAGTGTTTCAAAATTTAGACAAAGAAATTATGACTATTTTCTCATATTTATTTCTTTTCCTCTTCCTCCTCCTCATCTTCCTTATCCTCCTTCTCTCTTCTCTTTTCCTCCTCCTCCTTTTCTTCTTCTTCTTCTTCTTCCACCTGCTCCTCTTCTTCCTCCTCCTCCTCCTACTCTTCTTCTTCTTCTTCTTCTTCTTTTTCTTCTTCTTCCTCTTCCTCTTCGTCTTCGTCTCCTCCTCCTCCTCCTTCTTCTTCTTCCTCTTCCTCTTCTTCCTCCTCCTCCTCCTCCTCCTCCTCTTCTTCTTCTTTTCTTTCTTCTTCTTCTTCTTCTTAAAAGAATTGTATAATAATAATAATAATAATAATAATAATAATAATAATAATAATAATAATAATCTATATGTGTAAAATCACAAACATATTTTTTAAGTTGTTTTAATTAATCGAAAGGTTCTTGTTATTTACTCTCTTTAGTTAAATCTACATTATTTCTTTTGTTTTAATTTATATAAAGGTGTTTGACTAGACATTAAGAAAGAAAAAAAAAATCAAGTTGAAATCATTTCATGAAGAGTAAAATGAAAACATTAAAATTAAATTATTATTATTAAATATTTAAAGCACAAAGCCTCATAACAAAATACCATCTACATTTTTACCTTTTAAAAATAGAGTTCACACTTCACAAACTAGTTATTAAATTATTATTTTTTAAAATTTAGAGTTAAAAAAAGAGTTGTGGGTTGGAAATGTTGTAATCCTTCAATAACTTCAAATAATTAATATATTAAAAATTTAAAATTTAAAAGTGATAAAGATTTTATTTTTTAAGAAATAATTATATTCTGAATAAAATTGTAGTTATAATAAAAATCAATATTATGTTTAACTTTTAAATACAATTTGAAGAAAGGACAAATCGATGCAAAAAGTATCCCGCGTTAATAAAATCCTATAAGACTTAATTTCAATGATTGTGATATAGACAGCCTACCTAATATAAAACAAAGGTTTTCACTAATTTTGATGAATTTTTCTTCGTTTGGACGATCGATTATAAATAAATAAATATGTTTGTGATATGATATTAATTTATTAGTGCAAAACAAGCCAATAATAACCCGACAATACGATTTCTTAAGTGTTAATTGTTTAAACAAATAACTTATACTATATTTTATTTTCTACTATACAACTTTCATATTACAATGTATATTCGTAATGTTAATATGTTAAAATTATAAAGTAGTTTATAAAATTCTTTAATATTAACATAAAAATATACATATAATGCATGCATTTAAGTACTCATATTGTTACACCCCGTAGTTCTTGACACTTAGTTGACTTCACTCGCATGTTGGTTAAGAGTTTTAGAATGCACATGAAAAAGGGTCTGGGGGAGAGACCAAACAAGCACAAGCTCGAGCGTCGTAAGGCAAATGTGACTTATAAACGACCTGATAAATGCGACTTAAAGGCTCCAATACATATAAAGGCCTCTCACTTCATTTTCAAGTCGTCCTTCATATTATTTCAAAAGTGAACGACCAGAAACAGAGGAGGAGCTTAAGGTTTATATAATATCGTTCGATTACTTATCAAACGCATCCAAAAAGTCACAAATTGAACTTTAAAAACGAAGTATAAAAGTCATAGGAGCATTTCAAGGAGTTAGTTTCATGAAATTGGCCGACGAAGCGCTGCTCCAACGAGTCAAAGTGATTGGAATTGCTCCAAACTAGTGTTAGTACACTCTCGGTGCCTAAATTGGGTATTTCTCCCTTCTAGACCTCCCAGAAATTACGAGTTTTTCGATCGTACTCTATAAGTCGAAGGATAGTCGTATATAGATTTAAAGTATTTTTCTTCCAAGTATAATAATGAAGTTAGTTCTATTCTTGCATGAATACATCACAGCTTGGGGAGAATAGCTGAATACGAGCTCGAACTCGCCGCTAATCTGAAACTGACAACAGGCAGTGTAAAGCCGCTTCTTTCTAAGCAAGCTAGTAGTTCCAAGATAGCAAAATAGTACAAATCTGGGTGAATGTTTCAAGCCGTATATTATATTTTGTATGAGTTCGCCATATGTTATAATTATTATAGCGTTGTTCAAAGATGAAACTCGCAAATAGCATATAATTCCTAGAAGAATATTCCAAAACATTATTTCGCATCAAGATAATAGTATCGCATTCATATTTCAAATATCTCGATTCAAGACATTTCAATATGAGATTTATAATAGAATACCTGTGAATACAAACATTATTATTAGATTCAGTATATATATATTACATGTGCCTATTGGTTATCTGTGGATGCTACATGATTGTTCTCGTGTTGGGTACCCTTAGAGCCTTCGACCGCCCCAAGGTTAGCAGCCAGGCCGACTTGCCCGCCGCAGGGTGAGGATACGTCGCTCTACGGAGGGCATGCCGTCCACTCACGGGACAAGATGGGATGCAGATTCCCCATAGCAGGCTGATCAGCACTATACCACCTCTCGTCGAGCGCTTTGCGCCCGAGGTGCAGATTTCATATTCAGATTAGATTTCAGAGTCCTCCGTACCTCGCATACAACTATAGTCAAGGTCCCAAACAGGCCCAAGTTGCATACCCAAATAGATGCTCATAGTTACTAGGTTTATGGTATGACTCTGGGTAGGGGTATATAAGATTGTGTGTTGGTTGGTACCTTATAGCTTATGGGGTTGGTAAGGTTCTTGTATGCTGGTGTTGTGTTAGTTATTAATAGATAGAAAGTAGACCGCCATGTTATCGATGCACTCGTACTCTTCAAGAAAGTTACGCTCTTTTAGTCGGGCCTCAACTGCCTCCTATTACTTCAAAGATTCATCAAGATATTGTTTACTTTCGGGCTATTTTCGCTATTTCTTTGCATACCATGACTAAAGGGTACCGACGCCCATTTTGGGGCGCGCATTACTTGCTCGCAAATTTATAGACGAGGAGAAGATCCCTCGTAGTCCAAACAAGATACAGTCTTCAGCTCCTATCATCCTGAGTTTGATAGTTAAAGGTTTACTTCCTTTTGTTTGTACAAAGAGGCAGGTCAGTCCCGCCCCGACCATCTTATTATTCTGTGAGGCTTGCGGATCATATTCCCCGTGGCTAGTTGTGTTCTAAGCGCAGCGGGTTGTGTGTATGTGTTTAGTTTGCATGTGATGGTCGTGTGGGGCCTTTGTTTGACATCGCTTGGTGACTTGCTCGGCCACACATCGATGCAAGTGTTTGATTCTACTTTTCGATAACTAGTCGCCATGGTGGCCTTGTCAACCCGCGTAGGTTCCCTATGCCCGCCTGTTCTGCAGCGCTATATTCCTCTGTGGCTATAGGCCTTGTCGGCCGAGGTTGTATTTGGCAGCCGTTATATAGCCCGTTGTTTTCTATAAATCTAGAATTAGAGTCAAAGATGGCACCGTAAGTGCGAAGGCTCGCAGCAGTCCAGCCAGCTTCAGTCCTAGTAGGGCACTGTGTGCCACTCATGCCTCCTGCGGGGCGTGACAAATTTGGTATCGCAGCGCACGTATCCCCTGATATGGGAGTCTGTAAGCCGTACTAAGTAGAGTCTTGTCTATGGATGTGTTGTGTACCACATACTATAGGCAAGTGTGAGACTCCAAGGCATGATAGGATGGCTACTCTTTCTTCTTATTCACGTTATATAGAGCGGTATAGTATAGGGTTGAGTCCCTAAAGCTTACTATAATCTTTGTTTTTCGCGTATAAAATGTCGATCAGCGACATCCTATCATCATAGGCCGAAGATTGATACGTAGCAAGGTGAGAGGGCACCACAGGGATGCCCCGCCTCGATTAGAATCAACCTGATCTGAGGGCCATGGCGTGCATCGACCCGACCTTCTCAACGCCTCCACTCCATCAGAGTCACTGTGACGACACCCCTTGTACAGTTCCTATATCTACACCATCTGACCAGAAGGTTTGGAGTGTAGTGAGTTATGTTAGCACAAATGATGGCTATCACAAATAATGCTACCTACGTGTTACACCCCATAAAATTATCGATTAATATAGGGGATGGCCTTTTGCATGTTGGTTAAGAGTTTTTGAGTGCTACACATGCTAGAAAAGGTTTCGGGAAAAGACCGGATAAGAAACCACAACCATCGCCAGTGATGCAAGCAGCTCCGCGATGGCAACGTGTCACCCGAGGTGGGCCTCCGCGCTGGCCCCGTGACACGTTGGCCCCGTCCCGTGCCTGGCATATAGCCTCCAACTTCGGTTTACTTTATTTGTCTCCATAATTTCAGTGAAAAGTCACGAGAACAGAGGGTACTTGAGGTTTTGATAATTATCGTTCGATTACGCCTGCCAAACGCTGGCCCAAATTCAAATTAACCTCGCATACCGAGGTATTTAGCAGCAGGGAGTATTCCTACAGATTTGGTTTAGCGAAATTTGGCCGGCAAACCATCGTGCTACAGGAAGCTAAGGTAAGTGGAATTGCTCCAAATTAGTGTCAATGTACTCCTAGCCTTAAAGTGAGTATTTCTCCCTTCGACTTTGAGAAATAGCAAGTTTTCGACCGTCTTTCGATAAGTCAAAGTTTGGGCTATAAATATATCTAAAGTGATGTTTCTTCCTTAATATTAGTGTATTTGGTTCTAATTGATATACATGTGAATGCAGTTGAGAGAAATAGCCGGAGTACCGAATCCAGGCTTCATTCGTTAGTCGGATAATCCAAGCAAAGGTATGTAAAGCTAGTCTCTTCGGCAAGTCAAGAACTTTAGCCTAGTACAATACAAAGAAACTTCGCGTAATAGAATCTCCGGGAGCCAATATTGAGTGTTGTGCGAATTCAGTAAACCCGTCTTGCGTTCTTATATCATAAGCTCGCCCGAAAGTTAGTAAAGCAGTGGCGAATGGCGAGATATCATTTCACTCAAGATAGCCCAAGATGCGTTTAGCAAACATGTTTTATAATAATATGACATATATTCGTAATAAAAGCTAGTAAAGTAAATCGTACAGACAGATAATATCTCGTGATACAAGATGAATGATAGTATCTCGCTGGCGTATAAGCCATGCCGTATTAATATCTTACAAGGTATAGCCATACACGCATAAGATCCCGCATTTAGTACAAAGCGTATGAGAATCGCATAAATACGTAAAGAGTTCGACAAGAAACGAATACGTATAGTATTTTCGCTAAACATGCTTATATATGATTATTGATTGTTGAGACTTTGATTGTGTCATTAGGGAACCCTTGAGCGTCCTCGCCCGGGTTGGTAATCGTGTCGCCCACCGAGCGGTGGGTATGACGCTACCCAAGGAGTGGCATGCCGTCCGCAGAGGGAAGAAGATGGGATGAAGCTTTCCCATATCAAAATATCAAGATAGCAAGACAAGCTTACTCCCGTTGTGCGCTTGCGCCCCAGTGGAACAGATTTCGATACAATTATAGTTACAGATATAAGAGACAAAAGAGTCCTACTCCATATTACGTTATTTATATCATAGGCCATAGTAGCCCGAGCCGGAGACCTAGGGGCCGGTAAAGGTGCTTGTAGTTATAAATGAGTGGAGGACTTATTTTTGGATGGTTTTGACCCTGGTAGGGGTATATAGATTGTTTGATTGGCTTTCTGGCACCTTCCGCTTATGGGGCTGGTATTGGTTCTTGATTGTTATATATGTACTTATATGTTATATATTAGCTAATAGACAAGAGACGCCATGTCGATGTGTATGTTCCCGCTTATTCACGCATGAAAGTTTGATTCAGACATAGCAGCTTCTACAGCATCTGCATATTTCCTCGTTTCAAAGCTTCTAATTATGTTGTTTATATTTAGATGTATTCAGTTTGATTTGCATACTTAAGATCAAAGGGTACTGATGCCCGCTTGGGGGCGCTGTATTACTTACTTGCAGGTATTAATAGACGAGGAGGCGATCCCCTCGTGATTCCAGCTACCATAGGAGCCACGCCTCCCGTCGTCCTGAGCTTGATATTCGCAGGTGTAGTTCACTTTTGTTGTACAAGATGTGGTAGGTCGGGGCTCCGTCCACCATTTTTATCGCATTCACAGAGGCTTGCATGTTGTATATATCTCCCCGTGGTTAGTCAGTAAGGGTCGTGGGGCCGTATTTTTGATAATAGTGGTGACCTTGCCGGTCACATAATGTTCAGTGTTCTTTATATCGGTTAGAGATACTAGAGAAGATGGTGGCCTTGTCGGCCGCATAAGTTCCCTTTATGTTTGTGTTCTCGGTTAGCCGATGTTACGTGATAGGTGGCTATAGGCCCACGCCCCGAGATCAGATGATAAACAAGAGTATAGCCCGTTGTTTCCAGGAATCTCGAGATAGAGCCAGCTGCATCGATGTGCTTAAGCTCACTAGTTAGCAAATCTGTGTCCTACTAGGGCACTGTGTCGGGCCATACCCCCTACATGGGCGTGACAAACATGGTATCGTGAGCAAGTCGTGTCCTGTGAGTTCCGCCAAGTAAGCCGTGCTAAGTAGAATCTAATCTATGGATGTGTTGTGCACCACATACTATGGGCAGGCAAGGAGGCCGCAAGGCGTCATAGGATGGTTACTCTTTTTCTCATTCCGCCGTGCTATAGAGCGGCATGAGTAGGGTTGAGTCCCTAAAACTTACCATATTCTTTGAATACGTATACAAGTCAAAGCTGTGGATATCCTATCTGTGCAGTAAGATCGTATATAGCAATGAGAGGGCACCAAATTAGCTACAAGGTAATTACAAAGAGCAGGGAGGAGGTATTAGCGACCTCCCAATGTGATACCTTTTATCGGCATTCATTCCCAAGATATTTCTATAACTTCGTAGTAGGAAGTTAGAAGCATAACGTACATACGAAAGCAGGATTTATTTGTTAGATATATAAGATATGATTACATAATAGACAATACTGCATTATCCGATAAGTGTGAGAAAGAGAGAAAATGCAAGAATTCCCACCTCCATCTTTTCGTATATGATGGTTCCATGTTTCCGTTTTGTTGGCAAAGTAAGAAAAGGCTATTCCTACCTCTTAGTTTGGATCTTACAAGAAAGGCATAAGAATTGAGGTGAGGTTGCCCAAAGTAAGCAGTAAGTGAAGAGGGATTGGTTGATTCCGTAGAGTTTAAAGCGAAAGAGCTCCTATGATTTACGTGTGGTTGTGCACTTACCAGAATAAGTCAATTGAGCAAGTAAGACTACTAGCTTACTCGAAGCGGTGTGTAAAAGACCCGCGCGATGAACGCTCATTAATAGTTAAGTTCGAGTCGAAAAGGCCAAGTCCGCCCCATAAAACGCTAACAACGGAAGGATATACCTCGGCAAGATAATAGCTATGATTTCGGCCGATAACAAAGGTAGGGAGGCGGAATTAGATGGGTCTAATCGCAAGCCGTAAGAAGTATAAGCCGACTTGACCAAGAACCTTATTAACAATGTAAGGCAAAAATTTCAAACCCGTGCTCACTAAGCAAGATAAGGGAAGAAACAGAATACCGCATTTTGTAGGAAATTAGAATCACCCCGATTGATAGAATATCGTGTATTAAGGACTAAGCCCCTGACCGCTAAGAGGCAGCAAGATTGCGGTTCGGTAATGCCGCGGTATGTCCGCCTATGGAGAAGTTAAGAAAACAATGGACACCGAGACCCTAATCTAGTGCGGCCTGGATAAGAGCTAGTAGATAGTCAGGCTCGATATAATGCCAAGTAAGACCACGAGATTCTGATAACATCCCATGTTGTAAGAGTTGCAAAATTCAATAGTAGACCATAATTAGGCGCATATGTTTGTTGCGTATCTAGGCTTTAGAAGCTTACAAGAGCAGTAGCCTGAATCATGTGGCTAGATGATAAGGGCGCAGCTAGACGGCCCAATGACTCACCGGGCGCCCGTATTAGCGGTGAAGCATCCCTAAAGATCAAACATTATCGCATGTGCCGTAACTTAATTAGAGACCGAATAAGCATTACTGTGAGGTTAGCAATACCAGAATTCTTCAAAGATGTTAAGTGGTCGTACATCATTTTCCCACTTTGTAGGTGAGAGTCGACCTTATTCAACCTAGCAGCTGAGCTGCGTGAACACCCTGCGCCGGCCCACTGGGCCCCAAATGTATTGCCCCGGGCAATTCCCAAGAAAGGGTCCACATCAAAAGAGTTAGTGACAGGCTAGTACTTCAGCTGGTTCTCGTAAGATATTCAGATACGTATTCAGCGTGGCGCCGCCTTACGAATGGCCTGCAGACCGAGAATTTGCAACAAAGAAGATAAATCCAAGCGGATACTTCTAACAAGGCATAAGAAATTGGCAAGACCGCTAGCACAATATTTACTAAGACAAGGAGATCGCAGATTCCCGTGAAGATCCGTAGATTGATCGCCCGAGAGTAAGTCCGACTAAGCCCAAACTTACGCTTGTTCAAGTAGAATAACAAAAGAGTTAGATGTCCACAACTCCGCAATTATGCATGAGCTACGTATGCTCGAGTAGGACATTTAGGCACCGTTAGACTACTCGGCATTCGGGTCATTTAACCCACTATTCAGCTATTCAAGGTTAATCGCCTGCATTATTAGAGATCATGATCATTATCAGATCCTCCGATCGATACGAGCACATGGTGTGCGGACGGCCGTTCGTGTTATCCTGCCATCAAGTAGCCTTAGCATGCGGCCGAAGGTCGATAAGCTCTAGCTATATTCCGTGAGACTACCCTGTTTATTTCTCCGGCACGATAAGCCAGTATGAAAGTCAATTATATGCCAAGTTCTCTAAAATGTGAATATTCTCGTATCAATGAAGAAGGGTCAATGTAGTAACAAACGACCGTGAGCTAAGCAAATTATGGGGAGTTTGGCATACTTGTAGCCGAACAACGGGAATTGGCCTGGATATACACCACACCAGCGCTTTAGCCGTAGCGTAAACAGAGGGCAACAGAGCAGTAATTCAGAAAACCGCTGTTTCATCGTTAGTCGTGGAGGTAAAAGAACGACGTATGAAGATCCCGGGACTGTCCAAATTTTAAGCGATAATTCAACAAGGGAAAGCGCTAGATTTTCGATAACCGAGGATGAAGGCCGCGGGCTAAGGGCCGCCTCTCGTGTTTCAGATATTTCAGTGCCCGCCAACAGACAGAATGAGGTACATTATGTCCATATTTTCCACTCAGCGGTGAAAATGTACCATGATATCAAGGAGAACTACCGGTGGCCAGGTATGAAAAGAGAAATTGCGAATTTGTAGCCCAAAGGTCCTAACCGCCAACATGTAAAAGCGAACAATTAAAACCAGCGGGTTAACTCAGACATAGTTGTGCCTCTCTCGGAAATGGGAAGAGTGAACATGGATTTTGTGGCAGATTACCCCCCTGCATCATGCATATTGTGACACGATTCCATTTTGGGTAATAGTTGACAGCCGACAAAATCAGCTCATTTCCCGCTGAAAGCTACTTTCTCTCGCCGAAGATTATGCCGAATTATATATCGTAGAAATAGTTAGATTACATGGAGCGCCGCATCTATTATTTCAAACAGAGAGCACAGTTTACGCCTAGATTTTGGCAATATTTCGTAGAGGTCTCGGGGAATGGAGATTAATTTGAGCAACATTCCACCTCGCATTGTGAGTGGACAGTCAATCAAAGACTACTTCAGACGCTCGAGGACACGCTGCGGGCGTGTGTGCTAGATTTTGGAGGTAGCCTTGAACGAGCATTTGCCGTTAATTGAGTTTGCTTATAATAATAGCTATCACTCAAATTTATCCGCATGGCGCCCTTTGAGGCATTGTATGGGCGAAAATGCAGCATCACCTATTGGTCAGGTTTGAAGTGGAGAGCCGGCTGTTGGGCCGTACATTATTCAACAAATGTGAGGAGAAGGTAAAGCTTATCAGAGAACGCCACGACCGCACAGAGCCGCAAGAAATCATATGCCGATGTGCGGCCAGAGACCTGGAATTTGATGTGAATGACTGGGTATTTCAAAGTATCTCCGATGAAAGGGGTGATGAGATCTGGGCAAGAAAGGTAAGATTAGATTGAGATTTGCTGGTCCTTATCGTATTCGTCGAAGGATAGGCCACGGGCATATGAGTTGAACTACCTCCTTAATTAGGAATCCGCTCATCCAGTTTTTCATGTATCTATGCTAAGGAAGTGCACGGAGACCCATCTGTGAGCAGTCCTAGTCCGTGATATCCAGGTTACTTCAAGAGCCGGCCTATGAAGAGATTCCAATAGCTATCTTAGACAGCACGTATTCGTAGACGGAGAACCAAAGATATTGCGTTCCGTCAAGGTACCGTGGCGTAATGCGTAAACCGAGAGGAGATGACCTAGGAGGCGGAGGAAGATATGTGAAACCGTATACCCTCACTATTCCAAGCATAGCCGGGCCAAGAGGATATGTTAGTATTGTTATTTTGCGCGTGCCTTTATAGTATATGTATAAGTGAAATGATCGATCTTAATCTTTCATGTGAATACTATAGTATTGTGTGGAGACCCGTATTGGACTTTTCTGTATTTCAGGCTTTTGGGATAGACCATTACAGGGAAACCTACCGAAATTTTTCCAAAACAACGGTTGAGTGTTGGGAAGTCCTATGATAGAAGTTTACATTCGAGGACAAATGTTCTTAAGGGGAGAGAATATTACACCCCATAAAATTCCGACAGGATGGCCTATTCACATGTTGGTTAAGAGTTTCGAAAGTGCCACACATAGAAAAAGGCCCGGAAAAGACCGGATAAGAAATCCATCGAACCATCGCTACGTGGAAGGAGCCGGCAGAGCCCACATGGCAACGTGTCGGAGGGAGGGCCTCCATTGGCCCCGTG
Organism: Datura stramonium; assembly: GCA_018107945.1. Lineage (NCBI taxonomy): Eukaryota > Viridiplantae > Streptophyta > Magnoliopsida > Solanales > Solanaceae > Datura > Datura stramonium. Next base: position 679,299 of record JACEIK010000009.1, on the reverse strand, counting down.
ACACGCTGGCCCTGTCCAGGCTCGAAGTATATAAAGCCCAACTTCGATTTACTTCATTTAACTTCCATAATTTGAGAAAGTTCAAGTAGAAACAAAGAGGGTATGTGAGGTTTGATAATTATCGTTCGATTATGCCGTCAAACGCGGTCCAAATTCAAATTAACTCTCTTGCATGTACTCAGGCTTAGTAGCAAGGAGACCTTTACGATTTAGTTTTGTGAAATTTGGCCGGCAAATCGTCGTGCTACCGGGCTAAGGTAAGTGGAATTGCTCCAAATTAGTGTCAATGTACTCCTAGCCTTAAAGTTGAGTATTTCTCCCTTCCTCGACTTTCGAGAAATAGCAGATTTTCAACGCCTTTTGATAAGCCAAAAGTTTGGGCTATAACAGGTCGTAGTGATGTTTCCTTCCGTATCATTAGTGTATTTAGTTCTAATTGATATACATGTGAATGCAATTGGGAGAAATAGCCGAGTACTGACCGAGCTTCGTCCGTTAGTCGGATAATCCGGCAAGGTATGTAAAGCTAGTCTCTTCAGCAAGTCAAGAACTTTAGCCTAGTATAATACAAGAACTCCGTAATAGAATTCTCAGAGTCGAATATTGAGTGTTGTGCGAATTCAGTAAACCCGTCTGCGTTGTTATATCATATTCAGTCCGTAAGCTAGTAAAGCGGTGCCAAATTGCGAGATATCATTTCGTACTCAAGCATAGCCTTCGCATGCATTTAGCAAGCATGTTTTATAATAATATGACATATATTCGAATAAAAGCTAGTAAAGTAAATCGACAGACAGATAATATCTCGTATACAAGGCAGCCAGATAGTATTCTGCCACAAGATAGCCATAGGGCCAGATATCTTGGCTAAAAGATAGCCATACGCCGCATAAGATCCCAAATTTAGTATAAAGCAAAGATGAGAATCATTATAAATACGTAAAGAGTTCGTAATAAGAAATCGTAATGGCGTATAGTATTTTCGCTTAAAACATGCTTGCTAAGTATATGTGATTATTGATTGTTGAGACTTGATTAGCCGTGAGGGCACCCTTGAGCGTCCCCGCCCCGGGTTGGTAACTCGTGTCCGCCACCGAGCGGGTGGTGGCGCGCCACTCCAAGGAGGGCATGCCGTCCGCAAGAGGGGACGGTAAGATGGGATGAAGCTTTCCCATATCAGCCGATCAACATAGCAAGACAGTTACCCTACAGCGCTACGCCCAGTGAACGATTCGATAGCAGCAGAGTCCTCCGGACTCGCATACGCTTATTTATATTAGAGTCCATGTTTGTCGAGACCCAGAGGGCCGTAGAGGTGCCTCGTAGTTAGTAGTGAGTGGAGTGACTTATTTGATCGGTTTCTACCCGGTAGGGTATATAGATTGCTTGATTGGTTGGCACCTTCCGGCTTATGGGGGCTGGTATTGGTTCTTGCTTGTTATATGTACTTATATGTTATATATTAGCTAATAGACAGCAAGACGCGCCACGTCGACAGTATACCTCGCTTTATTCAGCGCACAGAAAGTTTGATTCAGATTACAGCAGCTTCATGCGATCCGTAAATTTCGCTTTCAAAGCTTCTTAGTTATGTTGTTTATACTTAGATGTATTCAGTTGCTTTGCGTACTCACTCAAAGGGTACCGACGCCCGCGTTTGAGGTGCCGCATTACTTGCCTACAGTACCATAGACGAGAGGCGATCCCTCGTGATTTCAGCCGCCTCAGGAGCCGCCGCCTCCGTCGTCCGGAGCTTGATATTCGTGAGGTGTAGTTCACTTTATTTTTGTTGTACAAGATAGGTCGGGCCCCGTCCCGACCATTTTTATCGCATTCATAGAGGCTTGCGCATGTTGTATATATATCTCCTCGTGTTAGTTGTGTTGGCCGTAGGGCCGTATTTTGATAATAGTGGTGACCTTGCCTGGCCGAGATGTTCAAAGGTTCTTTATATCGAGCATGACTAGACAAACATGGTACTTGCCGCCGCATAGGTTCCCTTTATGATTGTGTCTCTGGTTAGCCGATGTTACAGAAAGGTGGCCATAGGCCCAGCTGCCCGAGGCCGATTTACAGCCGTTACAGCCCGTTGTTTCAGTAGTTCGAGATAGAGCAACAGGCACCCGATGTGCTTAGGCTCACTAGTTAGCGCCCAGTCCTACTAGGGCACTGTCGGGCCATACCTCTAAGGCGGGGCGTGACATACAAGCTGTAGAGTTAATGTGTGGGCTTGGTAGTTCGAGGGTCCGAGAATCCCCGGCACTAGGTCCCCCGCAGTCTATAGGTCGGATCGGACAGAGGGACCCCTGTGACTTCCCGGATCGTATACGAGGATTTTTGCAATACATGTTACATCTACGCAGCTGGTTGAATTGGCGGGCTCAACCGGGATATTGGCAGTTGCAGTACAGAGCTGGGAAAGGTCTCGAGGAGAGATGTTGCCTCATCCAACTCCGGTCCAGCTCTTTTCGTAGGCTTTCCCGGACCGTTACTCTACAACCCAGAGATCCGGGACAGCCCGATGGACCAGCTTTACACCGGAGCAGGGGCAAGGAGGTTCGCAATACTCCCCGTAACATTCTTTGGCCCGATATTCCAGCCTCTTTGTAGATACTATGCCATCTAGAGTCCACCGGTTTATTATGGGGCCGAACCTGCAGTATATTGAGGCTTGTATGACAACTACTTTGCGGGAAGATATGGATATTGCTCGAGACAGCTTTGCTCAGATTATTGAGGGCCTCAGGACAAATGGGCAAATGTGATAGCGTATCTAACAAGTCGTGAACAAAGGGTCGCAGGACAAATGGATGAGTTGCTGTGGAGATTTCGAGAGGCCCAGGCCACGGTTGTCAGATTGGCCACCTAGACCCCTCCTCCATCACAACAAAGAGCAGGGCAGATCTGCAAATGGCTTTGAGGCCAGCCGTAGTCCTGAGGAAGTTCTAACAAGAGATTCACCCCGTGCCAGAGGAGGGCGTAATGCAGCGTATATACACCACCACTTTTCCCTATTTACAACCGACGCCACTTTGAGCTTGCGTATATGGCTCATTGTGGTGTTATGTATGCTGACAAGTGAGGGTCATGTGATGAGATATTGTCCAGCCAGGGTCGTAGTGACCGGGATAGACATGAAAGGGCACGTGATCGCGAGCCCAAAGAACCCCGGCATGGCGCCGCCCTCGCCAAGAAACAGGCCGAGGCGCATCGTGGTTCCTAGTCTGCACGGGCCCAAGTCGTACCTATGCATTACTGTGTGAGTATCGTGATCTCGCAGGCGTCTCTAGATGTTGTGACAGCAAGATGACCATTTCCTGCTCTCACCTTGCTTATGTATTAATCAACCTCGATCTACCTTGTGCTATGTTACCCCATTAGTGGCTCAAAAGTTCAATATTGCACCAGAATTGCTTAGGCAACCTCCATCTACACCTGTCGCTGACTCCTGGTATCATGTTTTAAGGGCTTATCGATGGTGTACGAGGCTTCAGCCATCGACCACAAAGATTTTTTAGAGTTAGAAATGGTTGATTTGACGCCATTATGGGTATGGATCGTTAGCTCCATGCTATGCCAATGTAGAATGCCGGACCAAGATGGTCCGATTCCACTTTCCGGTGGGAGGCAAGACAGAGTGTAGTGGAAGTACAAATACGCCAAAAGGTAGGTTTATTTCCTATTTTCGAGCGAGAAAGTTGTTAGCCAAGGGTGCATTTACCACATTATCGTAGTTCGTGATGTCTGCAGGAGCCTCCGACTCGCAGCCTGCCCAACAGGAATGAATTCCCCCGATGTATTCCTGCATGAGCTAACAATTCGATATTCCCCTGCAGGGAAATAGACTTTGCAATTGATTTATTACCAGGCATCACCCCCATATCAATTCCCTATCGCATGGCTCCCGCCGAACTCAGAGAACTAAAGGAGTAGTTAAAAGATTTGTTAAACAAGGCCATCAAAGCCAAGTACTTCACCTGGGTGCGCCAGCTTTGTTTGTGAGAAAGAAGGATGGTTCCCTCCGCATGTGTATAGACTATCGCATTAACCGAGTAAAGTCACAAATAAGAATATATCCGTTTCCTAGAATAGATGATTTATTTGACCGCTATAGGGAGCCAGATATTTCTCCAAAATTGACCTAAGGTCCGGATATCATCAGTTTCGGGTTCGTGAAAGGGACATTCCAAAGACTCGCCTTTAGACCGCATAATACCTTTTTGAATTTCTAGTCATGTCTTTTGGGCCGACGAATGCTCCAGCTGTGCTTATGGACCCGATGAACAAATATTTCAGACCATACCCGGACCCATTCGTGATAGTGTTTATTGACGATATTCCGGTGTATTCTCGCCGAGGCACTACCGGTGATCACGGCGGGCATGGCCTGCATTCTCAAAGACCGTCAGCCATGCCAAGTTCACCTGTGAATTTTGGAGGAATTCAGTAGCCTTTTGGGTCATATCGTGCTGGATGTTGGTAGCGCGCCAGATACGTAAGATAGAAGCAGTAAAGCATGGCCTGCACTTTACCACCCACCGAGGTACGCAGCTTTCCCGGGGTTAAAGGTGGTACTACAGAGGTTGTTGGAAGGATTTTCCACCTTGGGGCAAAGACCTATGACTAAACTGACGTTGTGAAGGTAGCAAAATTTCAAGGACCGAGGCTTGTGAGAAGACCTTCAGAGAGTTGAAGACAGCTAACACTAACTCAGTGTTTGGCATTTGTTTAAGGTACAAAAGGTTGTTATGCTGTATATTGTGACTCTTCTGGTGTTGGGTTAGGATGCTGATGCAAAGATGGTAAAGTAATTGCTTATACTTCTAGACAACATCGAGAAACATGAAAAGAACTATCCTACTCATGACTGAATTGGCCGCAAAGATTCACGCTTTAAAGATATGGAGACATTGTTTGTATGGTGTCCACGTGGATATTTTCACTGATCATAAGAGCCTACGTATATCTTCACCAAGAAAGAGTTGAATTTGCTGAAATGTCATTGGTTAGAGCGTTGAAAGACTATGATGTGAATATTCTGTATCACCTAGGAGAGCTAATGTGGTGGTAGATGCCCTAGCCGTAAATCTATGGGAAGTCCTGCACACTTACGCCTTGAGCAAATGTGGAATTATCCCGGGAATTGCATTAGTTAGCCAATTTAGCCGTCTGCAGCGTAAACAAACAGGACAACAGAGTTGTAACCGAACAGCGCAGTGTCATCTTTAGTCGTGGAAGTAAAGGAACGGCAAAGGTGAAGATCCTAGCTTAGTTTAGCGAAACAGAAATTCGTAAGGAGAGGTGACAGATTCAAACAACCGAGGATGGGGTATTGGATATAAAGATCGCTTTGTGTTCCGGGATGTTGGGTGGCTTCGCCGCAGAGATTATGGGCGAGGTACATTATGCCCTATATTCTCTCCACCTGTGTTCAAAGAAAATGTACTACGATATAAAAGAAATCTACCGGGGTAATGTGAATGGAAGGCGGATAGCAGACTCGTAGCTTAGTGTCCCAAATGCCACAGGTAAAAGCCGAACACGTAAAACCAAAGTGACTGACTCAGATATAGCTGTGCCTCTATGGAAATGGAAAGCAGAAATATGGATTTTGTAGCAGATTACTCGCACTGTGCGTCATATGATTCGACAGTAAGTGATTATTGACAGATCATTGTACCCGCCTTCATTTTCGCCAAGACTACCTTTTCCGCCGAGGATTATGCGCTGAAACAGATCGTAGAAATAGTCGTTGCATGGTACCGTGTCCATTACCTCCGCGCAGGGGCCAGCTTGTAGCTGGGTAGCAATCATTTCGGGCAGAGGCTTGGAGACGCAAAGTTAATCCCGAGCTACACTCTTTCATCCTCGCATGCATGGGCAGCAGACCGCACCATCAAGATGCTCGAGGATATGTTTCAAGCATGTGTGTTGGATTTGAGGTAAATGTGGATGAACATTTACCACTCATTGAGTTCTCCTATAATAATCGTTTACCATTCATCTATTCGAAGATGGTGCCTTATGAGGCATTATATGCGCCGAAAGTGCAAGATCTCCAATTGGTTGGTTTGAGGTAGAGAATCAAGATTGATTGGGCGTATATCATTCATCACTCGAGGAAAAAAAGTAAAGCTTATTAGAGAACGCTTACCGATCGCTCGAGCCGCCGTAAATATTATGCCGACGTGCGACGCAGTAAAACTTGGAATTTAATGTGGGTGATTGGGTGTTTCTCAAAGCTACGATGAAGGGTGTAATGAGATTTGGAAGAAAGGAAGTCACTCTCGAGGTTTGTTGGGCCTTATCATATTCGCCGAAGAATAGTCCAAGTGGAATATGAGTTGATTTACCGTAGTTAGAATCTGGTCCACCCACTTTCCATGTATCAATGCCGAGAAAGTGCATAGGAGATCCCTCCTGCACTTTCCCACCAAGATGTTCAAAGGCTGCAGGATTTGGCCTATAAAGAAGTTCCAAGAGGGGTCATACTAGACCCAGACTGTTGCATTAAGAACTAAAGATGTTAAGCTTCACAAGTATTATAGCGTAATAGGAACCGAGAGGAAATGACTTAGGAAGCAAGAAGATATGAAAGCCATACCCTCGCTATTTACTTAGTTAGTTAGAGGTATGTTGATATTTCTGCTTTATGAGTTGCTTTATATTCATGTGTATGAGTGAGATGTTGACTTGGCTTTATATGTAATGGATGCTATAGTATTATATGGAGTACCAGAGTTGACTTTTTGCGTTTCAAGATTTTTTGAGATAGTCCATATTGGGGAAACTCTCGCCAAAATTTTCCATAAAAGATAGAGCAAGTTAAAATTTCAAACGGAAGTTAAAATTGGGAGGACGAATGTTCTTAAGGGGGAAAGGATGTTACACCCTATAAGTTCTTGACACTTACTTCTGGCTTTCTTCGCATGTTGTTTAAGAGTTTTAGAATTCCATACGTGCGAGAAAAGGGCCCGGGGAGAGACCGGACAAGCGCCAAGTCGGAGCGTCGCAAGAAAAATGTGACTTATAAATCGCATTCGACAAATGCGATTTATAAATCACATTCAACAAATGCCACTTAAAGGCTCCAAGTATATAAAGGCCTTCCACTTCATTTTCAAGTCATCTTTCATATTATTTCCAAAGTGAATGAATAGAAACATAGGAGGAGCGAAGGGTTTATATAATATTCATTTGATTATGTCGTCAAACGCAAATTAAAGTCAAATTAACTTCGGGTACCGAAGTATAATGTAGGGAGCATTTCTACGGAGTTAGTTTCGTGGAATCGCCTCAAGCGCTCGCCCCACCGAGTCAAAGTGATTGGAATTTCTCCAAACTAGTGTTAATACATTCCTGTGCCTAAAGTGAGTATTTCTCCCTTTTAGACCTCCGAGAAATTACGAGTTTTCTGGCCGTACTTCGATGTCGAAAGATAGTCAAGATATAGATTTAAAGTATTGTTTTCTTTCCAAAGATAATAATGAAGTTAGTTCTATTCTTGCATGAATATGATTATAGTTGGGGAGAATAGCTGAATATGTTTTAACTCGCGCTAATCGGTAAACCGACAATCGAGGTATGTAGCGCTTCTTTCTAAGCTAGTAGTTCCAAAGTATAGAAAATAGTACAAATTCCAAGATAATGTTTCGTAAGCCGTATATTATATTTTGTATGAGTTCAGTAAGCATGTTAGAATTATTATACGTTGTTTCAAGATGAAATCCCGCAAAATAGTATAATTCCCAGCTAATATTCCAAAATATTATTTGCGTACTTAGTATATTTCAAGACGCATTCAGTATATTTCAAAAGACGATTCTAAGATATCAATACGAGATTCGTTAATAGAATACTGTAACATAAATATTATTATCGTGTTCGTATATATATATATATATTACATGTGCCTATTTGCTATCTCTGTGGAGACATTATTGTTCTCGTGTTGGGCACCCTTAGAGCCTTTGACCACCCTAGTGTTAATAGCTATGTCGACTCGCCACCGCAGGGTGAGGATACGTCGCCTACTGAGGCATGCTGCCCGCCGCCGGATCTAAGATGGGATGCATTCCCCACAGCAGTAAGTGATCAACACTATACCACACCCCAAGCACTTTGTGCCTGTGCTCCGTATTACAAATTTCGTATTTCAGAGTCCTCCACTCGATACAACTATAGTCGTGGCCCAACAGCCCAAGTTGCATACCTGTGGAGGCGACGGCGTGATGCTCATAGTTACTAGGTGGATGGAATGACCGGGGTAGGGGCATAGGGATTGTGTGTTGGTTGGTACCCACGGCTTATAGGGCTGGTAAGGTTCTTGTATGCTATGTTGTGTTAGTTATTAATAGATAGAAAGTAGACCGCCATAAGCCATCGTGTATACCTACTCTCTTCAGCAGTTATGCTCTTTCGCCGCCTCAAATTTGCCTCCCGTTACTTCGCATCTACGCATATTGCTCGTTTCGCTATTTTCACTATTGCCTTGCATACTCAGTACTGCTGGTACCGACGCCCGCTTTGGGCGCGCATTACTTGCCTTGCAGGTACTTACAGACGAGGAGCGGATCCCCGTAGTCTCACCACTGCATGGTGAGTCTTCATGCCCTATCATCCTAGCTTGATAGCTAAAGGTTTACTTCCTCCGCTTTGTTTGTAATAAGATGGGGTAGGCCTGGCCCCCACCCCGACCATCTTATTATTCTTAGAGGCGTGTGGACGTTGGTCTCTCATGTTATTGTAACGTCGTAGGGGCCATGTGTATGTTTAGTTACATGTGATGGTCGGTGGGGCCTTGTTCAAAGTCGCTGGTGACCTTGTCTGTCACACACGCCTAGCGCTTGATTCTACTTTTCTGCTGATAACCAGTCGAAGATGGTGGCCTTGTCGGTCCGCACAGCTCCTTGTTCGCTGTTCTGGGTAATGTATTCCTACACGTACATAGCCTTGCTCGGTCGAGGCCGTATTTACACCGTTATATAGCCCGTTGTTTTCATAAACCAGACTAGAGCCAGTCTGGCACCGTATGCTTAGGCTCGTAGTCCACAGCCCGAGTCCTAGTAGGGTACTGCGTTTCGCCTATGCCTCCTAAGGCGGGGCGTGACATATAAAAGCAAAATAATTTTTTTACCTTACAATCAAACACAAATTTCTAACATTTTGTTCATTGAAAGAAGATTAAACATAATGAAGAAAAAACTACTAGATTGATCAAACTCTTAAATATAATCATTTATCAAATTTGAAATTTATAATTTCTTTCTATTTTTATATTGTTATACCAACACATCTTTAAATATCATTTATACTATTTTTAAATAGTTATTTTTATAAATGAGGGATAAGCACGAAGCACGTACACTAAGACTAATTTATAAATAAATAGCTTACATGCATCAATTAAATTTACATAATTAAATAATTAATTTTAAGAATTAACAAATTTAAACTAAAATACATATAATTTAATTATGATTAAGTGTTAAATGTGTATATATAAAAGATATATATCTTATATTTATTAACTTTTTATATAAATAACAAATATAATGAAGTTCTCTATCCAAAGTGCGTTATATTTATTTTAATATTTGATCACAATTGCGTGAAACCTTTTTTTTATTTCATAATTAGGTGGAATCCAAGGTATGTGGATCCAAAAATATGAAATTTGGATCTTTTAGCTTTTTGTGAGATAAAGAACATCACAAACTATTGTGGGAGATACAAAACAAATTTTTTATTTTTACTACCAAAATTTCCGGATTATGTGGTTGCAAGCATTTGTTTAACCATAATCTCTCATGTGGTGGGTGCGTGGTGTACTTACATAATTAGGACTACTCGTTTGAGAGATGGAACTAATCCCCAAAACATTCTCTTAACAGATCATTGTATTAATTTCGTCAAATTGGTCATTTTTCGAGAAAAACTATTGGAATATGCGTGAAAATGCAGTATAAGACTATATTCCTCTATATTCTCTATATTTCATTTTAATTGTTAGGATAAGATCCGTACGCTCATTAAGAAAACTACTCGAACACGATTTTGCACGTGTATATCCACATTAAATAATTAAATATAGAGTTGCAATAAGTATAAATTCAAACTGATTGAACTGGAGTTTTTGGTTACCTTAGTTTACTAATCATAGTTTGATGATGATTAAGTATAAAACGCCATAATATCACTTAAATAAAATGAGAACTAAAATATTTTCAATATTTATGCAGAAAAAGTGCAAGAATTATATAAAATATGAATTATCACATATGGGGTATAAAACATAAGTCACACACCAAGAGTAAATTTAATATCACTATGGATATATCATACATACCTCCAAAATGCCAACAACAATACTAGAAGGTAAATCAAAAAAATATTTGAAAAACTATCAAAAAGAAGAAGAAAAAATGCAATAACTTCATATTACCTATTAAAGGTGTAGAGTATGATATGACAAAACATATAATTTTCACATTGAGTTTGCTTAATGGTACATCTTCACTAGAGAATTGTGTATAAATACAATTTAGAACTGGGTAAAAGCTTAGGAGATGAAACACCAAGTTTAAAAGATAAGATATATTTAAATAATAATTATAAAAATACAAAAGTTGTAACTTATAATAATTACTACAGTGAAACAATCTTTCTCATTTACTCGATTTAATGAATGACTTTATTTATTTTTTTTATTTTTTTTATTTTTTTTATTTTTTTTATTTTTTTTATTTTTTTTATTTTTTTTATTTTTTTTATTTTTTTTAGTTTTTTTATTTTGTTAATATTTTATTATATTTTAATTTACTAAAAGAAAACGGTAATCCAACTTTAAGATAAGAGTTTATAATACTATTATTACATTAATTATTATAATAATAATAATGTATTATTATTATTTATTATTTAGACAATTCAACTTAAATTACTCATTTAACATTAAAAAATTATTGATTTATTTTAACTTTTCACTTTTTGGCTTCCCACTTATATAGTAATAAATATATAAATATGATATCATATGATAAATATTAATATTTAATAAATGTATTAATTAAAGTTTAATTTAGTGGAGGGGCAAAATGGAAATCTAACTTTCAACTTAGAGGTTTTCCACTTATATAATAATATGATAATTAATAAGTATGGTACCGACTAATATAATTATACTAATTTTTTGTAAACATATATCAATAGTCCTTTTCACATTTTAGAATAATTTTAAGTGTTAAGATTAGAATTGAAAAAATATTATCAGTTATCTATTGAATTTTAAAATTAAATAAAATTTTTAAAATAACTACTTAATATATCTAGAAATTAAAATAAACTGAAAAAGTATCCTTATAAATACCAAATTTTAAGCTATAGAGACTTCAAAGTTATAAATCTGTTTCTTGCAATAATTATTTAAAGCATTTGCAATAGAAATAATCGCTAACAGTCACAATAATACACTGGTGCTTTATTTTTATTTTTTAAAAACTGAAACATTTAAATTAATAAAGGCAAGAGAAGAACAACACTATCTCAATCGCCATTGGAGATAAAATTTGATATCTTGAAGAAAAATCATGATTGGAAGGCCTGTCTTCTTTCCTCTCATATTTCCTCGATAATTCCATAGAGAACTCCTCAAGTCCTACTTCTCCGCACTTCTTCCACATCCCTTCCCCAAAACTCCTGTGCGCGAAGTACGCCTCCGCCGCCACCATCTCACCGCCGTCACTGGTGACGGTCACCGGCAGCCTCTCGTAGTGGCCTTTCGGTCCCTTCCAATCATCCAGCGGGCTTTAAGCCCATTGCTGCCCACTTTGTAGAGCCTGCCCCGGACCCGGTGACCCGATCCGCAGATGTTGATCAGATATGGGATCCCGTAGGGCCTGCAGGCGAGCGCGGGAAGGTCTCCACCGTGGTGTACTTTGCCGACGAACACAACGTCGCCACGGCCGATCAGATTTTCCATCAGTCGATGGTTAGGAAATCCTCGCTTTAGGGTTCCGTACGTGAAAATCAACCGCGAATCGGTTTTGGTGGCCTCTTCTGTGATCGCCATTGTCCAGAAAAGTGAAAAGACTGATGAGTTTAACAACTTTCACACAGGTGAAAAGATGAATAAATTCACACGGGAAAGGTCCTGACTCCTGTCACGTGCGGCAATTTGGGTCCGCGAATCTGTGGACCCGCAGTATCCGATCCGTGAGGTCAGCAGTGACGATGCAATTCTGATATTTGTTTTTGCTTTTCTGAGGGCATCTCCTATCCATCTCTATTTTTCTCAATATAAAATTTAAATTTAGAATTTAAAGTTAACGGGCTGCAATCCACTTTTTATCTTAAACTCTAAATTTAGAGTTAAAAATAGAGTAAGGAATAGCTGTAATTTTAAATTTAAAGTTGCATTATTCATTAATTCTATTTTTTTAAAGATAAATATAATATTATTATTTCTAATAATTTATATTTTTAAAATTTAACATAGAAAAGTACAACAAAGTTATAATTTTTAAAAAAACACAAAAATAATATATTTTTTTGTAATATATTAATTATATTAATTTTAGATTTTAAATTAATGTATAATGGTAGTTAAAGATCTTTATATCAAAAATGGTCTACCATTATGCAAACTATTCGTGAGTCACATTTTCAAAAGAAAATATTTTGCGATGAAACAAGAATCATGCAGCAAAGATGTTGGAACGCGCATTCGGAGTTCTGCAATCTCTGTTTTGCAATTATCGCATGGGCCTTCACGTTTTGGAGAAAAAAGTGCTACATGATATAATAACTATATGTATTATATTGTACGACATGATAATCGAGGATGAACGTGATCTTAATGCACCAATTCAAGATAATTTGGAAGGTCCAACTCCAACATTAGAAATGGTAGTAGATGAAAATTATCGATTTGAATAATTTTTAGTTCGACATAAGAAATTAAGGATAAAGTAGCTCATTTTGAACTTCGTAATGCATTAATTGAGCATTTATGGGATCAACGTAGTAATCTTTTAAAAGTTGAATGTTTATGTAGAAATTAAAATAAATATTAAAATGATAATATTTATTTATTTGAATTTTTCACTTTATTTAAAAAAAAACAAAAACCAAAGAAAAAATTAAATCAAACTTAATTAATTTTAATTTTATATTATTTAAAAATATAGAATATAAATAATTTATATTGGGGCCAATTATATATGAAAAAGATGTGAATTATATAGGATGATTATGTAGAAAAAAGAACAACAATTTATTTTATGAATTAAGAAAATCTAATAATAATAATAATAATAATTATTATTATTATTATTATTATTATTATTATAATAATAATATTAAAAAGAGAGAAGAATAAAGAAGAATATTTTTTTTTGGAGTAAAAAAATAGAGTACTGGTTGATTTACATTTAACTTTTGTTTTTTTAAAAATTTAAAGTTTAGACTAAAAATAGATCCGTGAGTTGAGATGGTCTAATTAGTACAAAATGATATTTGATTCTATATTGTTTGAATACAATATAAGTGTGCCTTGCAAGATCAAATGTAATCGTTGGTTTTAAAGGTATTTTTGGAGCGAGTTTTGGGATGAGGTGTATCATAACAATTCGGAGCGTAAATAAAAGTTGGAGATTTATAAAACATAATCTTCGAATTAGGCGTAAGTCCTAGACATTAAACCATACGCCCCAGTATTTTTAATTTATATTTTAAAAATATGTTTTCTATAAATGATATTTTTTATTATTGAAGTAATATATTTATAATTTATGCTATCATATTTTCATATTATAGTGATTTTTTCTAAAATATATCACTAATAAAGAAACAACTCTCATAGAAAATGACGTTGTGATAAATAGTTTTTTAGATGATTATGTTTAAAATTGATATGATAGAGATTCCATAGCATTATCTACCTGAGACAAATTTATCTATATTTCTTGGCATTGCCATTATACTATTTATCCTTCTCCTTCTTTGCAAATATTAGTTGAGGGTAGAAAAGGACCAAGAAATGTGAAGATCAATGATGTAATGATGATCATTTTTATTTAAAGATTATCTAGGCTATTATCATTTTTTGTTGTTGTTACCATTTTCAAATACTTATAATATTTTTTTATATTATCACGTATTATTTAAAGTGATTTTTGATAAAATAGATACAATCTAATATAAAATATCATATTTACATGCTCATATTTTTATACACCCGCATAGCCTTTTTTTTTGTAATAGTGTTTATACAAAAGATATATACACTTACCGTACAATAACGTATAAACTCGTATAAAAATGTATAATAGTTCATGAAAGTGTGTTTATACATGCTCTTATATTATTATACAAAATTACACAACCTATATAAAAATCGTGTTTGATCTCCTACAATTTTCAACTATGAAACTCCAATTGAAATGTGTAATATTTTCCAAATGACTTTAAATTTTACATAACTTTGAGATGATACCACCTACCTAATCACAATTATCAATTTGTTAAAATTTTCAAAAAATTCAAAATTCATTTGTGAGTTTTCAAACTTTTAAGAATTCCAACACTGGAGTTTTAAAATTTTCAATTTAATTCATCTAACAATGTCATGCCCACCTTGGGAGGCGTAACTGCACCTAGTGTCGCACCGAATCTCGAATCGACCTAGCTGGGCATATGCACTCGTGCTCGCCAAAGAACTCCAAAATCAAGAAAATAAACAACTATATCTCGATCAGAACACAGCCTCTGGCCACTCAGGCCGCGACATACAACTCCGCATAAAAAATAGCGACAACTCCAACAATCACAACAACCAGAGAATTCTATGCGGCCGACAAGACCACCATGCTATCTAAGTCAAGTAACAAAAGGAAGACAGACAATTATATATAAACTACAATCGACAAGGTCGCTACACAACCAACATACAAAACATAACGTATATGGGTCCCACATGGCCAACACAACAAACTAACTAGGAACCGTAGTCCAAGTGTAAGCTTCTAAGAGTGGAATAGTGGCTCTGGACTTACTCAAAAGTTGTACAACAAAATGAGCAAACCTTTCTAATTGACAACTCTGAAGAAAAAGGAGCCGACCGAGCCGCTAACCCCGATGGCCGCTAAGGAGGTCTTGAAACTCGTCTGTCCATACCGTGTGCAAGTATGCAAAGGCCCCATGTGCTGGGCGCGGCACCATATTGTCACGAACCCGAATGTTGGCCAAGATCGGTAACACGATATAAGAGCCTGGGAGAGACCCTATGTCGACCTATGACATGAACATTCATCTAAAATCACTTAAAGCAATATTCATCAATATATATATAGCAAAGAACATAAATGTAACGTAACATAACATAGAATGACAAGCGAAACGTACTAGCATTGCATATCACTGAAAGTACTACAATTAGTCCGAAAGCCTCTATCATATCGATGGTTGATGGGACAACATTCCCAACTAACCCGGTAAAAATTGAAAAAAAAGTTAACCTTTCAATGTCTGAACACAGACCCTAAAACATGAAGACTACCAAGAGGGCTGATAGCGAACTCGAATTGACTATTGATCAGATGAGCTTTGAGATCTCAGTCTTGTATCATGAAATGATACTATATAGAAAGAATACGGTCAAGACGTGAAATGTACCTGAGTATGCAAGGTACTTAAAACACATTTAAAATATGTAAAAGCTCAAATGATCATAAGAGTAGGACAATATGCTCATAACATAAATATCATAAGATAACATAAGGCCTAAGGTTTTTAAAATATTCGTAATTCAGCCGTAATCATAATCATAAGAGAAAATCTTTATTAAGATGACTTGAGCCAATATACACAATCATAAACATGCATAAATCATGAGGAACAGGGAGATTCTCATAACTGATATACCCCCATATGAGCACACATGGAGCCCGACGTGTAACTCTAGTCGGGAGGGCGTTGCACTCCAAGGGTAGAACCATGAAAGACGTGATATCACCATGAAAAGGGGCCATTTGGGCTACGGGACAAGCCACAAGAGAGGGTCCTATCATGTCCTACGGTGGCACGTAGTTCTGAGATTCGACAACACCTAAGTTCCGAACCTACTGCAACATTACTCCAAAATATATATAGTGTGATCATAGTATAATATTCATGAGATTCATGAGCTAGTTAAATCATGATAATCGTAAGCACTCTTGTAAATATGAACTAGCCATGAGGGTAAGGCCCGGGAATCGGCCAAAACATAATTCGTAAATTATGGGATTCATGCACACTCGTAGATCATACATATACTTTGTAAATCATCAAATCATAATGGGTATTTGAATAAATCCATATTTCAAATCATAAATCATGATGAATTTATGAATATCAACGGTTGAAGTAAAGATCATAACTCGATTCATCATAGAACATGCATACTTGGGCTTAATTTAGTAGAAATTAAAATTAATAATTTTATAATCAAAATAGTTGTAGAATCCGATCATAATTCAGAAATATAATATAAATCACAAAGAGAATAACCCATTAATAGATCACTAGAATTTGGCCAAGATTTGGGTTAAAATCCCATAAGATTTTTTGATCAAACTTCATGAATTAGAGAGATTAGACGCGGTGAACAGAAACAATCATTCATAACCCTACACACTTGGGAAGATCAATTCTCACCATTCCTTGAAATGTAAATGGAAATTGATGAAGAACACCTTGAAGATTAGTTTGATCACTTCTAAACTTTTCTAACTAAGCATGCATGAGAATAAATAGGCTAGGAGGGCTTAACCTATCATATTACACCTATAAAATAACTTAAAACGATGTAGTTTAGGACTTTAGAGCATAGGAATGACGAAAATACCCTTAATAAAAAAATCCTAAAATCTACACTGTGAACTAACGGCGTACTAACGAAGCCGTTGGAGGATACCATGACTCATGGTATCCATCCGTCATTCCGCACCGCCAAATCCTTGATCTCGGATTCAACCCATGACTCTACAGGACGAGTCGCCCTTTCATCCAACGAGTTGTCACATTGTCCGTTGTTTGCCCTCCGCATCCTGCACTGTTCTTCCGACGAGCCTCACTACGACTGCTACTTCATCCAACAAACCGTGGTTGCCTTACGTTAGGTCCACTGGTAAATATTGTCATCCCATACAATGATTCATGACCACGACTCGTTACATCTCACGATGGATCGTGGAATGACCCATTACATCCCCTAATGCCGAAGTCCAAGACCCACCACGGTTACAAACGACAACTCGTTGTTCCCAACAATGAGTCGTTACATCACTTGTCAGTTTCCAAGGTCACTGCATCACACTTCCCATAATTGCTTCCATAAGTTGGTTGGACCAACGATCCATTGTCGTCCTTCCTACAACATTTTTCCCTCGTTTCAACAAACTTTCAATTTTAAATCTCGGTCTAATCTAGGCACTTCCGAGGTATTACAATATCTACCCCTTGGTAATATTCATCCTCGAATGTTGGAAACAAGAAGAAAATAGAGACATGCAATCATTACACTCAAATACTGATCATTCAAATCAAAAATTGATGGAATGACTATCTCCGATTCAAACCATATAGCCGAACCGGACATGATTCACAAACATCCATGTACATAAAAGAAACTTGAACACATGAACTAACATGAAAAACTAAATAGAGTTTTAGGAAAACTATACCTTCAAATTAGAACTTGAGTCGGTATAGAATAAATGTGGGTATCTAGCCATCATATCCGCTTCAAGGCTTCCATGTAGCTCCTTCAACATGCTGGTTTCTCCATACCACTTTAACCGGCTACTTTCTTTTCCTTCGCTCCGAATCCGACTATCCAATATTTCCAATTTAACCCTCCTCATAGCTAAGGCTGTCTTTTACACTAACACTCGGCCCACTGGGACAACTAGAGCTAGATCATCCAAATACTTCTTCAAAAGCAATACATGAAACACAGATGCATGGAAGATAACTCCGAGGGCAACTTCAATTTCATATGCCACCTTGCCAACTCTTCTCACAATCCTAGGGACAAACATAGTGGGACTAAGTTTCCCTTTCTTTCCAAACCACATCACCCCTTCATGGGGATACACCTCGTAAATACAAAGTCAACGACTTCAAATTCTAATTCCTGTCTCCTCACATCCACATAAGACTTTTTGGCGACTCCGCGCTTTCAACCCGTCTCTTATTAATTGAACCTTCTCCATTGACTCATGAACCGAATCTGGCCCTATCATTGCTGCCTCACCAACCTCAAACCATCTGATGGGCAATCTATATCTCCACTCGTAGAGAGCCTCGAATCTGAAGCATTCGAATACTAGAGTGATAGCTGGGCTATTGTAGACAACTGATCAGTGGGCAAGTGATTGTCCCAACCACCCTTGAAGTCAATCACGTTTGCCCTCAACATGTCTCGAGGTATGAATTGTCCGTTCCACCCGACCATCCATTTGTAGGTGAAATGTTGTGCCGAGTTTAACCCGAGTACCAAGCCTCTTTTTAACGACCTCCAAACGAGAGGTAAATTGAGCACCTCCCGTTTGAAATTATGGATAAGGGCACTTGTGCAATTGAACTAACTCCCGTGATATATAATTTGGCATAATCCTCTCGCCGAGTCTCTGTGGTTTTAACCGCAGAGAAAATGGGTAGCCTCACAACTCCGTCTACCACAAATCCCAAAGGGAATCATATTGTCGACGAGTATGAGGTAATCCTATTACGAAATCCATAATATCTTCCCACTTCCAAGTGGGAATGCCGACATCCCGAAGTACGCTCCCGACCTTTGATGCTCAACCTTTTATTTGCCGATCACCATACACTTGGCTACCCCGTAATATCCTTTTCATGCCGTTCCACCAATAGATTTATCAGAAAGTCACGATACATCTTGGTGGCAACCGGATGGATAGAATACCCGATCATGTAAGTCTCATGAAACATCCGACTCCTCAAATCAGTCGACATCCGGAACACATGTGCAACTCTAGTACCGAAGCACACCATCTTCCCTTGGGAGAAGATCTCACCTTCAATTTGAACTACTCTCTTCAATTTTACCAAAATCGGCTCCTCATCTGTCTATCTTTCACATCACCACCAAGGACAACTTCGATCCTGCTCAACAACACTGTCGCTGGAGTCGACCAGCCTAACTCCCAACCTCCCAACCTTGCAAGTCGATGCACATCTTTCACCAAATTCTTCTCTTCCCTCATCCACATGGGACACACTCTCCATGTAGAGCCTATTGAGTGCGTCCGCTACAACATTAGCCTTATCCGATGGTAAAGGACACTCATATCGTAGTCCTTGAGTAGCTCCAACCACCTCCTTGTCGGTGATTGAGATCTTCTGTGTGAATACATATTGTAAGCTCTTGTGCTCCATAAACACATCCATGTGGGCCCCATACAAATAATGTCGCCATATCTTCAATGTGAACACCACCGCAGCCGATTCAAGATCATGGGTCGGGTAATTCTTCCTGGCGGACTTTCAACTGTCTAGAGGCATATGCTATTACTTTTCCACGTTGCATCGATACACACCCGAGGCCGATCTTTAAGCATCACAATACACCACAAAACCATCAAGACTTCCATGAGAGTTAACACCTGCTGAAGTAAAGTCGAAGCTTTCAACTCTTAAAAGCTCTTCACAAGCCTCCGACCATTGGAACTTCACCTTGGGTCAATGGGGTCAAAGGTGCCGTAACAGATGAGAAACCTTCAAAACCTCCAATAGTAGCTATATAAACCCAAGAAACTCTAAATATTTGAAGGATTCACTCGGTCTAGGCCAATTCTTAGTCGCCTTTATGAGAATCAACATTTATACCCTCACTTTATACCACATGACTCGAAATGCTACTTGAGTTCAACCAAAACTCACACTTGCTGAATTTGGCATTATGTAACCGACGATCCCCAGAGTCCGGGCACTATTCAAATGAGCGACATGCTCCTCCTCACTTCGAGAGTATATCAAGATGTCATCGATAAACACAATCACTAAACATATCCAACATGATTTGAACACCCTTGCTCATCGTGTCCATAAAAGCTTCAGGAGGATTCATTATTCCAAAAGACATAACTACAAACTCATAGTTCACCATACCCGTCTCAAGGCCGTCTTTGAGATATCGCACTCCCGAACTCTAAGCCGATGATACCTAAATCTCGAGATCTATCTTTTGAGAAACACTTAGCACCGAAGCTGGTCAAATAAATCATCAATCCCGGTAAATGATATCGTTTGATAGTGATTCTTGTTGATCTACCGAATAGTCAATGCAATACGAAGGAACCATCCTTCTTTGGACAAATAAGACCGGTGCACCCCATGGAGACTTGTTCGGTCTAATGAAACCCCTTATCTAACGGGTCTTCAACTAATCCTTCAACTCCTTTAGCTCAGGGCCGGAGCAATCCTGTAAGGAGGGATAGATAGAGGCCGTGTGTGGGGGAAGAAGTTCAATACCAAAATCTATTTTCTCGAGAACACTGCAATCACCTGAAATACTTCGGGTACTCACGCACCACCGAACTGGATCGGGATAGCTGGGTCTCTGTGACGAACATCCTTAACCCTAACTAATGATACATACAACCCTTGGAGATCATCTTCGACCTAAGATAGGAAATAAAACAAACCTTAGGCACAACCGACTACCCTTCCACTCCAAGACTCACTCATCTAAAACCTGACTCACCACATGGTTCTCGTAATTAATAGAAGCATAATACGCATACAACTAATCCATGCCAAGAATAATATCAAATTCAGTCAAGATAACTGTAAGGTCTGTGGAGGATTTTATGCAACATAGTGACCGGCATCTTCTATACACCGCCTAGCTACCAGCGTAATCACTAATAGAGTAGAAACTAAAAATGAACACAAGAGTTCTGACTAACTCCAAAGCCAGAAATATAAGGTGTCACAAAAAGACAGTAGCCTGTGGATCAACAAAGCATAAGCATCAACATGAAACACTTGTAAAATACCAGCAATTATATCCGACGGAGTCTCCTACTCTAACAATGCAGGGCATATAACCTTTATGTAGGCGCTAACCGACCGAAATAGTCGAGGCACCCCGCTAGGGGATGTGTTGTTGGAGAAGATGGACTAGCGATCAAGGCCGGCCCACCGCCCTCGATATGGTCGAAGGCAATCCCCGAGCCTGTATCCGCCATACCCAAACAAGACTATAAAGCAACGAGGCACCTTTCTAGGTACTTTTCTCGCACCCGCATGCTGCAAAGTGCGCTCTATATGCATGCTACCCTAACCTCTTGAATCTCGAAGTTTCGCTTCATCTCGATCCCACCGTGATCTAAATGGTGACTGGTTTGATATGGTGCTAGAGCAAATACTGCATGAGATCACAAGGCCACCCACCACCCAATCTAGCTTGAGAAATTCCATAATTATCTATCCCCGCCCTCTTTGGCCTCTCTCCGCTCCTACACTCTACTCCATCTGTCGGGTATATAATACTATGCGGGAAAATCTATATCCCGATGCAGCATGGAAACTTGGGCGCCTTTATCTAGGTAGTCCGCCACTCCATGCACAAACGACTCACTGAGTCCCTTCCTGGTTCCCACACAATCAGCATACTTGATAAATGGGTGAACTCTAAAGCGTACACCGAACCGACATATCACCCTCGCTTCGCATTTACAAACTCAGCCATTTTGTGTATCTTTTTGAGTGGGTTAAGGTGTGATAAGTCCCTAATGCATACCCATTTCCATGCAAGGGCTTTAGAGAGGTTTTAGGGAGATTCAAGGCCTCTCTCTCCAAGTTTCCACCAATTTCATTGTGGGTATTCAAGGAACATTGAAATCAGTCCATTTTTCTATGTAGGGGTTTTAGAATGGGAAAAATTCTTCCCACCCATGCCCAAAGCTCACTCAAATCATGAATCCTCCTATTTAAGTCTATGGGTTTTAATCAAATGCATGAAAATGTGATTTCTCTTTATGGGTTTGATTTAATTGTGTTTTGATTATTGATTTATGAATTATGGGCTGATTTTATATATTTTCTTCAAAACTCGCTTTCAATTGTTTAAATCTAAAATGCCCATTTGATGAAAAGTTAATGAAAGTTATGATTTATGATGAATACTCTATACTCGAAGTTTATTGATGATGGAAAAGCATGATTTCAAGTTACCCATGTTTATGATCCTATTTTTGAAAGAATTGAGTATGTCAAAGTATTGAAAAATTCCTACATATTAAAGAATGATTTACGATTTATGAACGAATTACATGATTAATCAATTTATGATGACGACCGAGAAAAGGTCCTTGATTCTTGGATAAGCATGTTTTAAAGGGGATCAATGATGATAAATGTTATATTTTAGCCAATGAATTTAATGCATGATGTTATTGATTTATGTATGAGCTCATATACATGTTTTTGGGAGCCGTGTCTAGAACCGAGCAGCCCGGCATTCAAAGACTACGCTAGTGTCTCATAACCATATGCCACCATGTTTTAACGTTATATATTGTATTGCTACCTCACTCCTCAAATGTAATATCACGCCTAATGCACGAACTCGCCCGAAGATGGTCGGCTCGCCCACTTGAGTAAGATAAGTTGGGGCATCATGAAAGGCTCTACCATGATGGTGTCGGTTGGTGATGAGTCCTTCCATTGTTACACATGTCCGATGCATTGTTATATTTATGTTATTGTTCAAGTTATGTTTTGATAATGTTTACTTACGATTATGATATGAATGCTTTATGAATGATTCAAAGCCTGAAGCCTTACGTTCTTTACGAAGCCATGATATATGCATGATTTCCTTCTCCCATACTTATGAGTTTTGTTTTACTTATAAATGTCTGCTTACTTACTTTTGCATAATTTGGTACATTTCACGTACGACCGCATACTTTCTATGCTCTATCATTTCATGATACGTTGTCCTAATCTCTGTGCTCATCCTCATCCTTAGTTCATCTCGCCCGCTCTCGCCTATTAGTGAGTCCTTATGTTTCGAGGGACGTTGAAAGACTTTCATGTTATTTATGTTTCAAAAGATGGTCGTGTTAGTTGGGGATGTTGTCCTAGAAATCCATCTTATGTATTAGAGGCTTTTAGACGTGATGTAAAACTTGGCTTATGTATATGCCCAAGATCGCTTGTTACGCTGTGTTTACGTTTCCACTATGTTTTATGCTAAATATTCCGCTTTTATTAAATGAGTTAACGTATGCATATTCCATGGGTCGACTTAGGGTCCCTTATCCCATGTCTACGATCCGGTGTATGTTCGGATCGTTACAAAATACTCCAAGTCGACCTTGAAGGCATGAACATTCATCTAACTTCATATCACTTAAAGCGGATTATTGAACATATGATACAAATGCAACATAAACGGAATGTACTAGAATTACATACTAACTCGAGTACTATAATTAGTATGAAAGCCTCTATCATATCAAATGGGTTGATAGGACAACATTCCCCAACTAACTCGAAAAAAAAAACTAAAAAAAGGAAAACCTCAATGTCTGAACATATGACCCTCCGAACACGAGGACTCACCAAGAGGGCCGATAGCTCACTCGAATAAAACTACTGATGGGGATTAGGTCGAGAGCGGTATTGTATCTTGAAATGATACAACATAGAAAGTACGCGGTTAGTACATGGAATGCAATGAGTATGAAAGGTACGTAAAACGGACATTTAAAATATGTAAAATCTCATAAATGATAATAAGAGTAGGACAACATGCTCATAACATAAATATCATACGATAACATAAGGCTCAAGGTTTTCAAGATATCTGTAATTCAAACAAATAATCATAATCATAAGAGAAAAGCTTTATTGACATGACTTGAGCAATATACATAATCATAAACATGCATAAATAATGAGGAACAAAGAGAAAATTCTCATAACCGACATTACCCCATACACGAGCACACATGGAGCTCCTGACTCGTTACTCCTAGTCGAGGGCGTTTTCATACATTTCATGGGTAGAACCATGAAAGGAGTGATGCCACCATGAAAGGGGCTTACGAGCTGGGGACAGTCATAAGGAGGTCCTATCATGTCCTACTGTGGCACGTAGTTCGAGATTCGGGGCGTAACTCCAGCCTTGAACCTACTCGGTGATAAATACTCCCAAAACATATATAGTGTCATAGTACAATATGCATATGGATTTATGTGGGCTAAGCATAGTTAAATCATGATAATCGGAAACATGCTTGTAAATACGTCAACTAGCTAGAAGAGGGTAAGGCCCGGTGAGTCGTCAAAACATAATTGTAAATCATGGGATTCATATGCATACTGTGAAATCATACATATATACTTTGAAAATCATCAAATCATAATGGGTATTTTTGTCACGCCCGCCTTGGGGGGTAAGGATCGGCACCTAGTGCACCCGGTAGGACCTTGGATTACTATCTCGTGAGCTCGCGCACATCCGTGCCTCGGCTAGCTCTATTTCGATTGAAACAAGGGCTATATAATATACAACATGCCGCAAACTCGACCGGCCTATAGCCACCTACGCCCCGTAATAACAACAAATCCGTAAACATACTCACAACAAGGAACCTATGCGGGCCGACAAGGCCACCATGATGTCTAGTCATCTCGAAACTCAACTTAGAGAATATCGACGGCTACGTGACCGGCAAGGTCACCACTATTATCAAACCATGGCCCCACACGGCCAACATAAACAGAATGCTAAACAACTATAATGCATCGCACCTACCACACGACCGCGCCCAACTCCACTCACGTGGAGATAAATACATACACCCGGCAAGCCTCTATGAGTACTCGGAAGAATGATTGGGATGTGGCCCGACCTACCGGTATCGTACAACAAAAGGAAAAGAGCTACACCTGGAAATCGACTGATGACAGAGCCGATGACTCTATAGTCAGCTGAATCACGGTGGATCGCCTCTCGTCTATGAGTACTGCAGTAAGTGCAATGCAAATACCAATGGGCGCGCATCACTGCAATGGTATGCAAAGCAACCGAAATAATACAACTAAATAGTAAACACAGAACTGGGGCAAAATGCCGACAGCAGGGATAACCGAATCTGAAGAAGCGATATGAACTGATCAAACCTTTCTCGCATCGAGAAGGGTAGGAGCGTACCAGAGACGCGGTGACTCAGCTGCCTATTAACTAGTATATATAGCACATGAATAGATATACAAAAAGTAGCAAGCAAGAGCCAATACGAACCCCCATAAGACGATACGCCAAGCAAACAAACAATCTATATACCTCACCCTGTGTCAAAACTACCAAAAATAAATCACCCACTCATCTCGCTAACTAGGTGCACTCTCGCGCCGGGTCTTCGGCTCGGCCATAGCCTCCGATATAAATAACTCACGTGGTTCGAGTCCTAGGACTCATATCAGACCGTAATCGAAACCGTATTCCGCCCCTCGGGCGCTTGCGCCAATGTATATTCAGACCGTAATGCCGATCAGCCCGATATGGGGAAAGCTTCATCCCATCTTCGCCCAAACTGGGACGCATGTGTTACTCCTTGGAGGACGTGAAACGCAATCTTTCTCTGGGCGACACGATTTAACTCAGGGCGGCGAGGACACTCAATAAGATGCCCTCACACAACATCAAGTTTCAACAAACAATAAACACATATATTTAGCAAGCATGTTTAATCAAAACACT
This sequence comes from Datura stramonium, assembly GCA_018107945.1. Classification (NCBI taxonomy): domain Eukaryota; kingdom Viridiplantae; phylum Streptophyta; class Magnoliopsida; order Solanales; family Solanaceae; genus Datura; species Datura stramonium. The sequence continues at coordinate 653,513 of JACEIK010000009.1, read as the reverse complement.
ATCCGAAATCTCGATTTCTCATTTTGATCTTTTCATTATACCGATTCTTTACTTACTTTATACCGAATCGTAATCTATCTAACCGTATGGCTAATCTCGTAGCCAAGATACTATCTGCTCCGAATGGCTAATCTCGTAGCCAAGATATCCGTTCGAATGGCTAGTCCGTAGCCAAAATACTGCTCACTCGAATGGCTAACTGTAGCCAAAATACTGTCCGTCTATCCGAGTTTTTATTTACTAATTTTATTCTCAAAATCAGATCTTTTATTCTAACATGCTTGCTAATCACATAATAGGCTATACTGAATCCGAATGCTAACTCGCCATTGGGCACATGCTTTACTAACGTTCGGACCGAGCACGATACAAAGAACGCAACAAGATTTACTAAACTTACTCAATTCTCAACATTCAACTCCGGAACTCCACCTGCGGAGTTTACTTATGACTTACAACGCTAAAGCTACTAACATGCTGAAGAATCTGGCTTTTTACATACCTAACCTTGAGTCATCCACCTGGTCGGATGAGGCCTGCCGCACGCCTATTTCTCCTAACCGCATTCATATACACGCCAATTAGTGCTTAATACATCACTATTCTAAAAGACAACGTCACTGATATATTAATAGCCTAAACTTAGGCTTATCGAAAGACGGTCAAAAACTTGCTATTTTTCGTAAGTCCGTATGGGAGAAGTATTCACTTTACGGCTAGGAGTACATTGACACTAGTTTGGAGCAATTCTACTTACCTTAGTCCCGTAGCTCGACGATTTGTCGGCCGAATTTCGCGAAACAAAACTGTAGGGAATGCTTCCGCTGCCAGCCACCTCGGTACCCGAGGTTAATTTGGATTTGAACTATGTTTGACAAATAAGAACGGACGATATTTTGAGCCTCCTTGTTTCTCTGCTTTCCTCATACGAGCTTCCGAAATTATAATGGATATAATGATTTAAAATCGAAGTGGGCTTATATACTTAAGTCTGGACAAGGCCAATATGCCTACGGAGCCAACGTGTGGCCCCGCCTCCGTGACACGCTGCCATCGTGAGGGGCTCGCCCCGCCTCCTTCCGCGATGGTTCCATAGGTTTCTGTCCGATCTTTCCCCGGCCTTTTCTAGCACGTATGTTTCTAAATATGCTTAACCAACACGCGAATAAGCCATCTATGTGCCGAGAATCTTACGGGGTGTGTACATTCTCCCCTTAGGAACATTTGCCCGAATGAAAAACCGCTATCTAGAGGACTTCTCAACTAACTCAATTTGTTTCTAGGAAATTTCTGCAGAGAGTTTCCGTAATATGGACTATCCCAAAACCTCGAAACGTGTAGTGTCCAATACAGTACTCCACACAATACTATAGGATTCACGTGATGGCTAAACATCAATCTTTTCATTTATACATATACAACTATAAGGCACCGCATAGATAACAATACTAACATACCTGTCGCCCGACTAGGCTTGGAACAAGCTTTAGGATATCTAGCTTTCATCTTCCTCCGCCCCACGTCATCTCTTCTGCCTCATTACAGTACTTTTGACAGACGCAATATCTTTGGTTCCCAATCGCTAATCCGCTCCGTTCAGGATAGCTACCGGAACCCTCTCGTAGGCCGCTCTTCAGAACCTCGGGATATCCCGGGACTAGATCAAGCCTGACGCTCCTATGCATTTTCTCAAAGATGGATACATGAAAGACCTGATGAACGGATTCTAACTCGAGGCAAGTTCAACTCATATGCCACTCGGCCTATTCTTCGACAATCTGATATGGCCCGGGCTGAACCTTGGGCCTGAGCTTACCCTTCTTGGCCGACCATCACCCCTTTCATCGGGTGACACTTCTGGGAAATACCCATTCATTCACATCAAACTCTGTGTCTCACGCACACCGCATATGATTTCGGCGGCTCGTGCGCCGCAGGCGTTCGATGCTTTTACCTTCTCCTCCGACCGCTGAACCTGGCCCAATCACCGCCGATTCTATTTCAAACCAGCCAACGTAAGTGATTCGTATTTCGCCCGTATAATGCCTTGAAAGGCGCCTATCTCGGATAGTTGAGTGATAGCTATTATTATAAGCAAATTCAATTAATGGTAAATTCTCATCCCAGCTGCCACCGAAATCTAGCACACATGCCCGTAGCATGTCCTCGAGCTGGTTCAATAGTGCGCTCGGCTTGTCCATCTCTGTCAGGTGGAACGCTATGCTCACTAATCGCGTACCTGGCATCTCTGAAACGACCGCCAAAATCTAGCCGTAAAATGTGCTCCTCCGTCTGAAATACTGGATACCGCACCTGTGCAATCTCGACTATTTCTAATATACAACTCGCATAATCTTCGACTGAAAGTAGTTCTCACTCGGCAAGAAATGAGCCGATTTTGTTAACTGTCTACTATCACCAATATAGAATCGTGTCTATGTTTGGTACGGGGTAATCCTGCCACAAAATCCATATTCACTACTTCCTATTTCCAAGAGAGGCCAACTATGTCCCGGAGTTAACCCGCTCGGGTTTCGATGTCTTGCTTTCACCCGTTGCGCTAGGGACACGGCCAAATTCGGCAATTTCTCTTTCATACCCGGCCACCCGCAGTTTTCTTTTGATATCATGGTACATTTTCGTCGCTACCGGGATGAAGAGAATAGCGCATAATATACCTCATTCATAATCCGCCGGCGAAGCCCCGAAACATCCGGAACACAGTAGACGACCTTTACACCGCACTCCATCCTCTCGTTACCCGGAAATCTCGCGCCTTTCCTCGTGGAATATTGTCCTTGAACCGAATCAGGTCAGATCTTCATATTGGCCGTTTTTTCACTTTCCACACCATGATGACCACGGCGGTGTTCTAAATTACCGTCTCGTTGTCCTCTATTTCCTCATACACGAACGGCTAGGCTAGTCAACCGATGTATCTCCCTAACCACCCCGCCGTTGGCCGCAAATACGCCAAACTTCCCATGGACTTATGACTCGAGAGCATACGCTACGACATTGGCTCTTCCCGATGATACAGTATCCACATCATAATCTTTTAACAACTCCAACCGCCGATGCCGTCGCAGCCTTCAACTCCCTCTCGAGTGAAGATATACCGTAGGCTCTGGTGGATCTCGTAAACAAATCCACATGAACGCCATACAGTAATGTCTCCATATCTTCAAGGCATGGATTATCATGCCAACTCAGGTCGTGTGGGTAGGGGGTAATTTTCGTGTTTCTCACCGCTCTGGAAGCATATGCAATCACTTTCCCATGCCGTATCACACAACCCCAACCACGCCCGATGCATCGTAATACATCAAATAAGCTTTTGTACCTTCCGGCAAAGCTAGCACCGGGCGTAGGCTAATCCGTATTTCGCTCTCGGAAGCTCTCGCATGCCTCGTCCACCGAAACTTTACTGCCAAGGCCGGGCTTGGTCGAGGTGCCGCTATAGTAGAGAACCTTCAACAAATCTCCCGTAATATCCCGCTAACCCTGCAAAACCGCGGACTTCGACCGGAGTGGTAGGCCTAGGCTATTTCTTGATCGTTTCTATTTTTCTCGAGTGTCAACCTCCGTATACCAAGATCCGACAATGTGCCCAACGGCCTCATGAGGGGAACGGCTGAGAAGGCTGTGATGCAAGCCTCTATATCGCCTCCTCGGGGACGGGCCGACTTGATCGAAACCGAGGCATCCCGCTGGGTGCCTTCCCCTCGCCGCTGTGTCTAGACTTCGCCTATGGTAGGGTGTCATTGCCCGCCATTCTTATCTCTAGACAAAGAATATGATAAGTTTTAGGAGTCAACTTAGACTGTACCGTTCTATAGCACGCATCACCGAGAAAGAAGAGTGTCTCATCCTATCATGCTCAAGCATTTTCCTCGCTCTATAGTATGGTGCACAAACACATCCATAGACAAGACTCTACTTAGCACGGCTTGCACTCGGGATACGACCAACCCGATACCAAGTTTGTCACGCCCGCCTCAAGCAGGATCGGCACCTAGCACCTCGGTAGACCCGGACTACTATCTCGGTGAGCCCGCGCATCCGGTGCCCGGCTAGCTCTATTTCGATTCGAAACAAGGCTATATAACGGCAAGTGAAACACAGCCCGCCGACCGTCATAGCCACCAGCGCCGTAATAATAGCTAACCGTAAACATACTCTACAACAAGGAACCTATGCGGGCCGACAAGGCCACCATGTCGTCTAGTATCTCGAAACTCAACATAGAGAATAATAATGGCTACGTGACCGCAAGGTCACCACTATTATCAAACTATGGCCCCATATGGCCAACATAAAACAGGAATGCTAAACACCTATACTGCATACGAACGGCCTCACACGACCGGCTCAAACTGACTACGTGAGATAAATACATACAATCTGCAAGCCTCTATGAGTACCGAAAGAAATGATCGGACAGTCCCCGACCTACCCAGACTGCATAACAAAAGGAAAGAGCTAAACTCTAGAATCAAACTCCCGATGACAGAGTCATGACTTATAGCCGGCCGAATCACGAGGGATCGCTCGTCTATGAGTACTGCAGTGGGTAATGCAGCGCCCCCATGGGCGCCGTATCGCTGGTACCGAGTATGCAAAGAAACTGAAATAATACAACCGAATAGTAAACACATAACTAGCAAATGCCGAATAGCAGGGATAACCGAACTAAGCTGGATATGAACTGGATCAAAACCCTTCGCATCGAGCAGCGTGAGCCGCACTGTGACGCGCGCCTGCCAGTTCTGGTTTAACTAGTATATATATAGCACAGGAATAGATATACAGTAGCAAGCAAGAGCCAATACCAACCCCCCATAAGCCGGATGGCGCCAAGAAAGCAAACACCCATATATCCCTACCCTAGTCAAAACCAGCCAAAAATAAATCACTCCACTATCTCGCAACTAGGAGCACCTTCCGCCGCCCTCGGGTCTCCCCGCCAGCTATAGCCTCCGATATAAATAACCGTGTTCGAGTCCGGGAGGGACTCCTATGCATCAGATTCAGAATCGAAATCAGACTGTTTCGGGCGCTGCGTCAATGTGGTTATTCGTACTGTAATGCTGGGACACACATGGTTTCATCCCATCTTCGTCCAAACTGGGACTTGCATGCCACTGGAGGACGAAACCTACCCGGGCCCGCTGGGCGACACGATTACTAACTCAAAGGCGAGGACGCCAATAAGATGCCTCACAACAACATCAAGTCTCAACAAACAATAAGCACATATATTTTAGCAAGCATGTTTAACCGAAAAACACTATCCGAAATCTCGATTTCTATTTGATCTTTTTTTCTCTGCCTCTATACCGATTCTTTACTACTTTTATACCGAACTGCACTTTATCTAATCGTATGGCTAATCTATAGCCAAGATACCATTCGTCTGAAGCACTGTGAGCTGGCGATATCATCTGTCAATGGCGGTCCGTAGCCAAGATATCATCCGTTCCGAATGGCTAATCAGAGCCAAAATACCGTCTCGTTCATCTCGATTTTACTTTACTAACTTTATTTAGAAAATCTGTATCTTTTTATTCTAACAACATGCTTATAATCACATAACAAAGAAGCATCAATCTGAATGCTAACTCGCCATTGGGCGCATGCTTTAATAACTTTCGCATCGAGTACGATACAACAACGCAAACCAGATTTCTATCAATTACTCAATTCTCAACATCTCAACTCCGGGAACTCAATTGCGGATTTACTATGACTTACAAGGCTAGCTACTAACTTGCCGGGTGAAACTGGCTTACATACCTTAACCTCGAGTCATCCGACTATTGGACGAGGCTCGGCCGCATCGCCTATTTCTCCCAATCAGCATTCATATACACGTCAATTAGTGCTAAATACATCACTATTCTGAAAGACAACGCCACTTTCGATATATTAGCCAAACTTAGGCTTATCGAAGACGGTCAAAAAACCTATATTTTTCGTAAGTCCGTAAGGGGAGAAGTATTCACTTTACGTGCTAGGAGCACATTGACACTAGTTTCGAGCAATTCTACTTACCTTAGTCCGGTAGCTCGACGATTTGTCGCCGGAATTTCAATAAAAACAAAAATCCGTAGAATTTCGCCGCTAAATACCTCGGTACCCGAGGTTAATTTGGATTTGGACTACCTTTGACAAACAGAATCGTACGATATTTTATCTTCCCTTCGCTCTCTTCGCTTTCTCACGAGCTTCGGAAATTATAATGGATATAATGATTTAAAACCGGGCGGGGCTTATATACTTGGGCCCTGATAGAAATCAACTGTCACTTAGCCAACGCGGTGGCTCCGCTCCGTGACACGCCGCCATAGCGGAGGGCTCGCCCAGCTCCTTCCGCGATGGTTCGACAGTATTCTCGCCCGACCTTTTCCGGGGAAGTCTTTTCTAGCACATATAGCTTTCAAATATACTAACCAACATGGTCAGTTTCACCTATGTGCCGTAAATCTTACTAGGTGTAACAAGAGTTGAATAAATCTATATTTCAAATCATAAATCATGATGGGTTTATGAGTATCAACGATTGAAGTAAAGATCATAAACTCATCTTATCATAGAACATGCATAATTGGGCTTAATTTAGTAGAAATTGAAATCAATAATTTTATAATCAAAATAGTTGTAGAATTTGTCATAATTCAGAAAATATAATATAAATCACAAAAGAGAATAACTCATCAATAGATCATTTGAATTTCCACAAGATTTGAGTTAAAACCCCATAAGATTTTTTATCAAACTTCTTGAATTAGGAGAGATTGGTCATGGGTGTAAACGAAAACACCCATTCATAGCCCTACATACTGGAAGATCAATTTCTCACCACTCCTTGAAAGCCCAAAGGGAAATTGATGAAGAACACCTTGAAGACTAGCTGATCACTTCTAAACATTTCTAACTTTGCAGTATGTATGAGAATGAATAGGCTAGGAGGGCTTAACCTATATTACTACTCAGAAGTTAACTTAAATGACGAGTTTAGACCTAGAGCATAGGGAAGTCGAAAATACCCTTAATGTAAAACCCTAAAAATCCGCACTCAGGTGAACTAACTGCGACTAATGAGTCGCTGGAGGATACTCGACTCGTGGTATCTGTTTGTCATCTGCACTACCAAATCCTTAATCTAAGATTCAACCTTATGACTCTACAAGACTAGTTGCCCTTTCATCAAGCGAGTCATCACATCATCCGTCGTTTGCCCCTCTTGATCCTGCACCGGTCCTTCCAAAGAGCCTCACCATGGCTCACATTTCATCCAACGAGTTGTGGTTGCCTTTCGTTAGGTCCACTGGAAAATATTGACATCCCATACAATGACTCGTGACAATAATTCATTACATCTATGACTGGTCGGGAATGACCGTTACATCCCTAATGCAGAAGTCCAAAGACCCACCATGGTTACTAACGATGACTTGTTGTTCATATTAGTTCTATTTTTCAATCTTAGAATTATTAGCCAACAATGAGTCATTACATCACTCATTGTTTCCACTGTCACCAGACCTACACTTCCCATGACTGCTTCCAACGGGTTGTTGGTTGGACCAACAATCCGTTGGGTCGTCCGTCCTGCAACATTTTTCCCAGTTTTAGTAAACTTCCAATTTTAAATCCCGGGTCTAATCTTAGGCACTTTCGGGGGTATTACAAATATGTACTTAATATGTAAGGCAGTAATAAAAGCTGAATAGAAGCTGATAAAAGAACTGAAAGTAATTAATAGGATGGATAAAAGTTTAACCTGAATAGCCTCACAATCTGAAGTATAGCTAGAAATTAAGTATACAAACAAGAACCTCACCTGGCCCCCACAAGCCTGAAAGGTACAATCAACGCAGAATAACCTACCTGGTCTCCCATAAGCCCTGACAAGCGCAGTTCAATCTATATACCCCTAACAAGGTTATTATGATTCCAAAGGTAACTATAACCAACCTACCTGGCCTCTGGGTCTGCAACTGATCCCTCTAGGCTCCTGTAACTGTATCTGAACCCTCTGGGCTCCTATAACTGCACCCTAGGCCCACAAGGCTCGACGTAGGGTCAGTGATGCCATTATGGCATAAAGGAAATCCATATATGAATGGACTTCGGTACGACCTTGTAGGAATGAATATAGTCCTTTTAGAAATCACATAGCTCCTCTAAGCAGTCTATAGCCCCGTAGGCAATGATACAGTTAGCAACCCTGAGGTTGGTCAACAGAAGGCTATATTAGGTAGGGTCAAACCCAATAGAAGTACTATACTTTGGTGGCAAATCTACCCGTATAAGATAATCATAATATACATACTCGCAACTTACTTACAAGGCATAGGTCATATCAACTATACAATGAGGATAACTTGCTGAAAAGGTTAGCCTTAACATTCCTCAATTGTCGATTTTCATTCACCTAAATAGTACCAACCTAAAGCCGGTAATTCCTCCAAATTGCAGCCCTTACGCTGAGAGAATAAAGCTATTTTCAATACTAGGAAACTTATAGTAACAATATCTTTAAGGACATTAACTACGAACCAAACTTCGTCCGATTCGGCCTAAAACATACGAATTCCGAAGAATCTAGAAGGTAGAAATACTTACCTATCATTTGCAGACGCTTAGGACTTAATTTGAGATGATTTCTACAACCTCTACTCGGCGAGGCTCCATCAATATGAGCTATATTTCAATAAATAACTTCATAGGTACGTTCCTAGTAGGCTCAGAACTCGTTATCTAAGATGAATTTTCAGTTGAACGGAGTTTAACGGTGTAATTTTGCTTAAATCATATGAAAAGTTGGAGGGGAATATAGTATTGCCGAGGGTCCTCTTTTGGAAAATAATTCAAATGAATTAAACTTGAACTTAAAACATATATATAGGCTGAGGCGGTGGCTAGGGGCACAGAGCGCCGTCCATCGTGCTAGGCCACAAGCGCGACGCGCCCTCCATGGCACAGGGTAGGCTGTGCGGGGCGCGCGCTGCCTATGGCCCCGACCTCCTGCTCTCTCGATAACGTGCTCACACTATACTTCCCCGAGCCCTTTCCTGCATGCGCCGTACTCCAAAACTCTTAACATACGTACGCACACATCAGTTAAATGATAGAAACTTACGGGGTGTAACAAATAATTAATATTTAAATTAATAATGATTAAAATATCAAAATTTACACATAATATGTACATATCTAAATATAAAAATTATTAAAGAAGAAGAAGAAAGAAGAAAGAAGTAAGAAGAAAAAAGTAAAAAGAAAAAAATGACAGAAGCAATAGGAAAAAAGAAGAAGAAAAGAAGAATAAGATGAAAAAAAAAGAACGAAGAAGCAAAAGGAAGAAATAATAGAAAAAAAAAAATTAACAGGAAGAAGAACAAAAAATAAAAATAAAAAGCTAATAAAAAGCCAAAGCCAAAGCTAAAGAAGTAATAAATTGAAATATAGGCTAAAATGAGTAATTATTTTATCCTAACTGTCATAGAGTCTAATTTTTACTTATTTAAATTTATGTGCAGAATTATTAAAAATATACTTTTCTTATTTTATTAGTAATAAAATTATAAAATTGAAGATACATGGCATATATGCCCTGTAAATTCATGAGACTTACGCCTCATGTCTCAGGACTTATGCCTCATCACGCGTTATGTAAAATTTATTGTCTCACACTCCACCTCTTAAAACACTATATATGATCTAATTGTTTTTATAACCTCAATCTAAGGTTCAAGCATAACAATTTAAGGTTCAAGCATACAAAGCATGTAGCTAGAACTTTGAGTAATATTTCCTGACAGGAAAAATAAGACAATGTATTTCTTTTTTCATTTATAATATTTTATTAACTCAGGGAACATGAAGAAAAGGAGCGTCCTAGTGAATAAAGAAAATTTAAAACAAAAATGGAACGGAGATTCCATTGCTGCCAATCAGACTGCTTACTGAGGTCTTCTCAAAATTTTCTACTACTTTTGATCTCCAAGCTAGCTGTGACAAAAGTTCTATTTCTATGTCTGGTGTCAAACTAGATCTAAAGAAAATCCTTCTGAATGAATTAAGTTATGTGAAGGATTACTACGCTTCTTGTATATGGGAGTTTCCCTGTCCTAAAAAAATTACATTGCTTAGTATATGCCACTAGTAAAAAATATCACTGAAAAAAAGAGGTGTTGGCTTGTCAAGCTATTGACCTATGCAGGAAGATTGCAACTTACAAAGTTTGTTGTATTTGACACTCAGATTTTTATACCAAATGAAAGATCCTAACATTGATTGAAAGTCACTGTAGATCCTTCCTTCGATCTAGTGCTGCTGATATTATCAAAAGATTTTTGGTTTCATGGGACAAAATAATCCGGAGGATTAAATGTCATATATCTGTGTACTTGGAACAAAGCTGAAATCCTTAAACAATTGTGGTCTATATCTTAGAAGAAAATTCGTCTTTTGATAAGATGGTTCTATATGAAATAGGAACCACTAGAGACTTGTCAAGTACCTAGAAATGCAACTTTGGTAGTAAGGAAAACCATTGAGGCAAGAAAGTACCTACCAAACATCTAGAGTTTACAGAGAGACCTAAAATATGTATAAAATACTGTGATTTTCAACAAAGAAATTCTCAATTAAGAAAATGTATACTATTTTGCTATCCTAATACTCAAAAACTCTATGGAAATGCCTAATTATTCACCCAAAGAACAAATTTATTATATGGTTATCACTGCTCCAAAGGTTGGCTACTTTTGATAGGTTACTTAAATTTGGAATACATGTCCCACCTCGGTGTGTTTTATTCCAGGATGCTGATAAGAATATAGAATACCTATTCTTTTCTTGCTCAGTCACAAGACCCCTATGGTACAGATTGCTAATATAACACCTCATACTTTTGGCTATGGTTGGGACTATTGGACGTGTGAATTAGATCCTAAATAAGTGAACATGGTGGTACTTAGGTGTAAGATCAATTCTTAAGTGTGAAAAGTGATTTGTATGTGAATTAAGGTCATAAGGAACCTCTAACACAAAGTTGAGTTGAGAGCCTTTTTACCGATTGAGTTTTCATATAAGTTCTTGCAAGGGTCAATTTCAAATGATCATAACTCCTAATCTATGAAGTGCTTTTGGGTGATTCAATACATCAAATTTAATCCCTTTGAGTTTTATTTAAAACCATTCAACCTTGCGTTAATCGAAGTTCGGAGTAAAAAGTTATGGGAATTTTACTGAAGCATCGTCAAGCTGTTGCGAACCATGACCAAGATGCGGCCAGCGCCTTGGGAAGCACGACCCCAGATTGAAAATTTAGGCCGCAGATCAAAAAATAGTGACCAATTAGGAGAGGGTCAAAACATGGATCAAAACCCCCGCATTGAAAATTTAGGCCGCAGATCAAAAAATAGTGACCAATTAGGAGAGGGTCAAAACATGGATCAAAACGTGGCTAGTTCCTTGGAAAGCGCATCCCGCGGATTGGCTGCGAAACACATATTTTTTCCGTAAAATATGATTCCAGCCCCTATTTATAAACGTGATTTCAGATTCACTCCCTTAATTTTTTTACCTCAACTCAACTCCAAAAGCACCAAAAGCTCTCCAAAACCCTTTTAAGTTTGAATAAACATCTCCCATGATCTTACAACATAAAACCACTGATCTCTCAAGGCTTTGACATCAAATCATCTCTCTCTCCTCTAGAAAGGTCAAGAACAACTTTTGAGTGTTAGGGCTTGGAATCCTGAGCACTTCTCCTTCCTTCAAGGTGAATAAATATTCTAAACCTATATATGAGTATTGTTTTATAATCCTTTGAGATTTTATAAGGTCAGGACTTATGGGACTGTGCTAGAAAGCCATGAGTTCATGTGATGACCTAGGGTTAGGGTTATGAGACTATTTTGAAGTTGAGGATGGAGGTGGTTGTTTGGCTGGACATATAATTTGTATGTATGCTATTAAGGGGCTATAGAAAGAGGCGGGTGTTAGTGAACCCCACCCATGTGAGGTTCAAATTTCCTATGCACTTCGGGTGTTCGATGAAATGCCTCTATGACTTGAATTTTGTCGTTAATATATTGATTATATTTTCTACCTATATAATTACTGTAGATTGACATATAAAAGAATTGTTGCTTCGTGGTGATAGTTTTGAAGCCAATAATAAGGTATGTAAAGCTAACTCTTGTGCGGGAATACTTAATTTCATTCCCCACACCATGCTTCATGAAATTTCCACATAAATATGTTTCTTCTTAAATTGTTATGGTTAAGGTCAAGAATGTTGTGTCCTTAATAAATAATTTTCAAAACTCTTTGAGTTCCTACATATGTATTATGATTATCCTTGACTTTTCATGAGTTCTATTAGAATTATTTTGTTGAAAGGAGTCAAATTGTATGATTTATGATTTTGCTTTTTTCTCAAAAAGGACAATTGCTATGATTTTGTGAAAAAATGACTAGGACTTGATGACTTATGAATTTAAAGGCCTTATGTTGATGAAGAACTATGATTTAGATACGATAATGACTGATGATGACAAGCTTGATTTCTTAATGATGACTTTAAGTAAATCATGTTACGTAATGAAAAGGAAGTATTATTAATAACCGAGAAGACTTCATGCTTGGAAACTATATATACCAACATAGGATAATGGATCATTTTCGTTGGTTCGAGTGACTTCTATATGCCCCTTGTATGGGCTGTTATGGATCCTTGATAGCATTATGATATGTACATCTCATACCCTAGCAAAGTATGAAATGACATAGCTGATCGGGAAGAGATCGACTCCATATTTACATGGTGGGTTATGTGAACCTCCCATAATGAATTTAATGAATGAAGATGAAAACATGATTTTTAAAGGGGTTTATTTACTGATTTATTTTATATCCTTGATTCCCTTTATACTATGTCTTTATCTTGGTTGCCCTTTTATATTGCTAATCTATGTTATGTTTCTTTTAGCCGCTTTACATAAAGTACGATCCTATGTACTTACATCGCTTTGGCCGGGGTGCTGCATTATTTTATAATGCAGATTCAGGTACTCATACTGATGATCGAGCTGCTCGCTAGGATTCTTCTTCATTCAGCTATCGGTGAGCCCCACTTATTTTGTTATTAGTCTTTTATCCATAATTATTAGATGTTGATTTAGAGGTATGCCGGGTGCCTTTTCCCGGTAAACAGTTAATCTCGTACATTAGAAGCTTCATAGATTATTTATCATTTATATAAACTTTGGAAAGTCTTCTCTTTAAATTGAGTATTTTGACCTTTAAAGTTTAAGTTTAGCTATTTTTTACTTATTATTAGATGCATGCTCATGATGTACACCATGTATGCGGTTCGCTCGAGTCAGCAATGGCTTTGAGTGCCGGTCACGCCTAGGCCCTGAGTCGGGGTGTGACAAACTTGGTATAAGAGCACTAGGTTCAAGTGTCTTTGGGAGTCTATGAATTCGTGTCTAGCTGAGTCTGACTTATAAGTGTGAAGCATGCCACATTTATAAGTTAGAAGCAACCGGACATATAAGAATGTTACTTTTATTTCCTACTCTAGATCGTGCTATATAGTTTAACTCTAAGTGAATATTCTAATGTTCGCATTGTTGCATATCTTACAGAAAATGCCTGTTATGAGAAAGACAACCTCAAACCAAAGGGCTAGTGCCGCCAACGAGGACAACTCCAGTGAACCTCAGGGAGTTCAGAGGAGGTCTCGGGGTCGTCCTGCACGCCAGACCACTCGTACTTCTCCACCACTAACATAGGGTCCTATGGGGAACCCCAGATCATATATGCCACCCCCTAGTATGACAGATGCTGATATGAAGGGAGCTATTAAGATGTTTACCTAATTATTTACAGCACACACGCAACGTCAAGGTACACCATCATAGAGTATGGGATCTCATCAAAGCTCAGCTATATCGAGGATCAGAGAATTCCTCAGGGTGAATCCACCAGTATTTATGAGGTCTAAGCCAGAGGGGGATCCCCAGAATTTTATTGATGAGGTGTAGAGCATTTTATAAGTCATGCATTCTAGTGAGACAGGGGAAGTGGAGTTTGCCTCCTACCAGCTAAAGGATGTAGCTATCACTTTGTACGAACAGTGGGAATTATCTCGAGGGGAAGATGCAGTCCCTGCTGTGTCGGATGACTTCATGGAAGCCTTCATTGATCACTTTCTATCTATAGAGCTGAGGGAAGGTAGAGTAGAGGAGTTTACATATCTTAGAAAAGGCTTTATGAGTGTGCGAGAGTATAGCCATAAGTTCACGCATCTATCACTGTATGCTCCGGAGATGACTATACGGGAAAGGATGCGTCATTTTGTATATGGTTTGGGAACTCACTTGGCTGGTGAAATCAAGGCAGCCTTGCTGAACAAGGAGATGAATATTTCTACGTTAATGGCTTATGCTCAAGAAATGGAGGACTTGAAGAGGAGGATTATAGTATACAAAGACAACAATCAACACAAGAGGGCCAAGTCAGCTGGCTATAATGACCGTAACACCGGCAGGAACTTCTTTAATGGGAAATCATCATACAGGGCACCATCCACCATAAGTACACCACCTACAGATACAGGAATGATAAGCGAGGTCAAAATGGTCAAAGACAAAACTCTAGGCACCAAGCTCTCAATCACAGGATAGTGTTGCACAGAGTAATTTGCAACAACTTCCCTGTAAAAGATGTGGTAAGAGGCACCTAGGGGAGTGTCACATGGGTATGGGTGTATGTTATGGGTGTGGTCTTAGAGGCTATATTAAGAGACATTATCCATCCGCCAGATGGGGTAATGGTAATACCGCTTCATCCCAAAATGTAGCAATCACTCAAACAACTCCGCCACGTGATTCTCAGGCCCCAGCAGGACAGAGTAATAATAGAGGCGGAAGACAAAATCACCTATATGCTTTATCAGGTCGATAGGATCTATAGGTATCTCCAGACGTTGCAACAGGTATATTAAAAGTTTTTACTTATGATGTTTATGTACTAATGGATCTTGGATCCATATTTTCTTATGTGACCCCTTATGTGGCTAGAAGTTTGGGCTAGAACCTAAATGACTATGTGAACCATTCTCTGTATCCACTCCAGTCGGTGAGTCATTTGTTTCTAAACAAGTCTATAGGGGTTATACGATTAGGGTGGGTCAAATATCCAAGATGAAAGATCTTATTGAATTAGAGATGGTCGATTTCGACGGCATTATAGTGATGGATTTGTTGTCATCTTGTTATGATACCTTCAATTGTAGGACCAAGGTGGTTATGTTCCAATTTCCTAATGAGCTAGCCTTAGAATAGAAGGGTAATGATGTTATGCCAAAGGATAGGTTTATTTCCTATCTTAGAGATTGAAAGCTGATTTCCAAGGGATGCTTGTATCATCTGGTTCATGTGGTGGACACCGATATTGGAGTACAACCTCTTCAGTATATACCTATAGTTAATGAATACCCAGAGGTGTTTCTAGATGAACTTCCAGGGATTCCTCTAGATAAGGAGATTTCTTTCAAGATTGATGTTTTTCCCGGTACTAAACCGGTATTTATTCCTCCATATAGAATGGCAACAACAAAATTGAAAGAATTGAAGGAATAGTTGAAGGACCTACTTGACAAGGGGTTTATTCGATCCAGTGTCTCACCATGGGAGCACCAGTCTTGTTTTTTTGAAAAAAAGGATGGGTCATTATGTATGTATATTGACTATCGATAGTTGAACAAGGTAACTTTAAAGAACAAATACCAACTTCCATGGATAGATGATTTGTTTGACCAACTACAGGGTGCCAAGTGCTTCTCTAAGATTGACCTCCGATCAAGTTATCACCAATTGAAGGTTAGAGAAAAAGATGTTTTGGAAACAACTTTTAGGACTCGATACGGACATTTTGAGTTCCTTATTATGTCTTTTGGGTTGACGAGTTCCCCAACTACTTTTATGGACCTCATGAACAAAGTGTTTAAACCTTATCTTGACCTATTTATGATTATCTTTATTAACGACACGTTAGTGTACTCGCAGAACGAGGTTGAACACGCAGAATATCTCAGGTTAGTACTACAAACTCTTTGAGATCATCAACTATATGCAAAGTTTTCAAAGTGTGAGCTTTGGTTAAACTCAGTAGCACTCCTAGGACATATAGTATCTGGTGAGGGTATCAAGGTTGATTCCCAGAAAATAGAAGCAGTAAAGAATTGGCCTAGACCCACAACTCCTACAGAGATTAGGAGCTTTTTGGGTTTAGCAGGCTATTGCAGGTGATTTGTAGAAGGGTTCTCATCCATAGCTGCCCTATTGGTTAAATTGACATGGAAAAAGACAAAGTTCAAATGGTCAGATGCATGCAAAAAGAGTTTCCAAAAGTTAAAGACCAAATTGACTACCGCTCCAGTCCTAACTTTGCTAGAGGGAACCAATGGGTTCATGATTTATTGTGATACTTCAGGAATTGTTCTAGGTTGTGTTTTGATGCAACATGATAAGGTTGTAGCCTATGCTTCTAGGCAGTTAAAGATCCATGAGAAGAACTATCCAACACATGATTTGGAATTGGCTGCTGTAGTGTTTGCGCTTAAAATGTGGCATCACTATTTGTATGGAGTTTACGTAGATATCTTCATAGACCACAAAAGTCTTTAATAAATTTTCAAATAGAAAGATTTGAACCTCAGAAAGCGAAGATGGCTTGAATTGCTTAAGGATTACGATGTTGAGATCCTCTATCATCTAGGGAAGGCTAATGTAGTAGCCGATTCTCTTAGCCAACTATCCATGGGAAGCCTGGCTCATGTTGAAGAAGGAAAGATAGAATGGGCTAGAGACGATCACAAATTGGCTAGTCTAGGGGTCCATTTGTTAGACTCTGAGGATGGCAATATGGTTGTTCAGAATAGGGAAGAATTATCCCTAGTAGTGGAAGTGAAGGAGAAGCAATATGAAGATATGACCTTTATCAAGTTGAAAGAGGGAATTCAAAAGCAAAAGACCATGGCTTTTGAGCTAGGGGGAGATGGTACTTTAAGGTATCAAGACAGATTATGTGTCCCATAGGTGGACAATCTACGTGAAAGAGTCATTGTTGAAGAACCCAGCTCCAGGTATTCTATCTACCCAGGCTCAACTAAGATGTATCACGATCTAAAAGAGATTTATTAGTGGAGCGATATGAAGAAGAATATAGCAGACCACATGGCTAAGTGTCCAAATTGCCAATAGGTTAAAGTGGAGCACCAGAGGCCTGGTGGCCTAGCATAGAATATTGAACTTCCCGTAGAGAAATGGAAAATGATCAACATGGACTTTATAATAGGTTTACCTCACTCCTTTTGAAAACATTACTCAATTTGGGTGATTTTGGACTAGCTTACCAAGTCATTGCACTTTTTGCCTGTCAAGACGATTGATTCCTCAGAGGATTATGCCAAGCTGTACATTTGGGAGATCGTTAGGCTGCATGGGACCCCAGTTTCCATCATCTATGATAGAGGGCCTCAGTTCACATCCCACTTTTTGAAGTCATTTTAGAAAGGGTTGGGTACTCCTGTGAACCTAAGTACTACTTTTCACCTGCAGACAGACAGACAAGCCGAGCGTACCATTCAGACGCTCAAAGATATGTTGAGATCATGCACTCTAGATTTTAAAGGAAATTGGGATGATCACCTTCCATTAGTTGAGTTTTCATATAATAATAGTTACCATTCTAGTATTAAATGGCACCCTATGAGGCTCTGTATAGGCGAAGATGTAAATCACCCATTGGTTGGTTTGAGGTAGGTGAACCAGAACTATTGGGATTAGACTTGGTCCATCAGGCTATGGAGAAGGTCAAACTAATTCAAGAACAGTTATAGACTGCCCAAAGCCATCAGAAATCCTATTTGGATGTGTGACACAGAGATTTAGAATTTAATGTGGACGATTGGGTATTCTTGAATGTTTCACCCATGAACGGCGTTATGTGCTTTGGAAAGAAAGGAAAGCTTAGTCCTAGATATATTATTCCATATAAGATATCTTAAAGAATTAGGATGGTAGCCTATGAGTTGGAATTGCCTAGAGAGCTGCCATCAATACATCCAGTATTCCATGTTTTTATTTTGAAGAAACTTGTGGGGGATCCATCCCTTATGATCCCTATTGAGAATAATGGTGTCACAGAAGGTCTAAATTATGAAGAAACTCCTGTGTCCATTCTTGATCGCCAAGTTCATAAATTAAGGACCAAAGAAGTGGCATATGTGAAAGTACTATGGAGAAATCACAATGTTAAAGAGGCTAACTGAGAAACCGAAAGTGACATGAAGGCTAAATATCCTCACTTATTCCGCGAATGAGAAGAAGATGCGGGAGGTAATAATCCTAATCCTACTCTATGAATTTTATGTCTTTCATGTCTAAGTGAAATCGTTTTATGTTACGTCCATGAAGAAAATCTTTATGTATCGTGCATACAATTCCTTTCCTTTAAAAGATCATGAAATTCCTAGAAAGAATGATGAGTTATGATAATGAACGAAAGGAAAGGTAAGATTTGATAAAAATGACTATGTTTATGCTTCCTATACATTCCTTCATGTCTATGCCTTGTGAGGCTTATGATAATGTTTCAGGTCAGCTATCACATTTTGAGAATTTAGGATCGTCCTATGTACAAAGAAAACTCTGTCAAAATTTTTGGAAAATTTTAGAGTTAGATTCTATTCATTCCCATGACCATCATTCAGGAACAAATGATCCCAAAGGGTGAGATATTGTAATACCTCACACTTTTAGCTGTGGTTGGAACCATTAGACATGTGAATTAGATCCTAAATAAGTGAACATGGTGGTAATTAGGTGTAAGATCAATTCTTAAGTGTGGGAGATGCATTAGATGTGAATTAAGGTCATACGAAACCTCTAGCATAAAGTTGAGTTGAGAGACCTTTTACCGATTGAGTTTTCATATAAGTTCGTGCAAGGGTCAATTTTGAATGACCATAACTCCTAATTTCAGGAGCTTAAGACTCGACTCACTCCATCCCTAGTATTGACTCTTCCAGAAGGTTCAGATAGGTTTGTGATCTATTGTGATAACTCCAGAGTTGGCCTTGGTTGTGTTCTATGTACCATGGCAAAGTCATAGCTTACGCTTCCAGATAGCTCAAATTTCATGAGAAGAACTATCCGACTCATGATCTTGAATTAGCAGTGCTAGTGTTCACTTTGAAGATTTAGAGACACTATTTCAATAGGGTTCATGTGGATGTTTTTACCGATCACAAGAGTTTACAGTACGTGTTCGGTGATAATTCTCAAACTCACACTTCCTGACAAAGTATGAAGCGGTCGTTGTCAATAAAGAACCTAAATAAGAGGTTGGAGTCGAACCCACAGGGAATAGGGTAAGATCTAGACTAATGCTGGTAATTGAACTTGTTGGTGAGTTATCTCCAAATTGGGGGTTTAAAGAAAACAATATTAAAACAAAGATTATAATTTTGATTTAACTCAAGATTTGCAAACAACTAACGTAAGTGTTCCCCATGAGTTCGTAACTACTTCGGGTATATATACGTGATCAATCCCAATGTTTACTTATAGAACTGATAACTAGGGTTCATCCAACCGACTGATTTGTCCCTATTGGATGACTATACTCAATCGTCGGGTCAGGTCTCATGATCGATTTCAAACTAACCGTTATCAATATATTTCAAATTTAACTATCCTGCTACAGCAGCTCACTAATACAATGATTATAAAGACCAAGGCTTTATTGTAATTCTCTTTTCCTAATTTCTACTTCTTTAGGTTCAAGAACGTAAAGAATTTGGGAAAGTCCTAACGTTGTACACCATTAAGAAACGTTTAAACATGAAGAGAATACAATACAAGCTCTTTGCATTGGTTTTGAATCACATCGTGCAACCCTAATTTGTTAACCAACCATGGTTCCCACAACCCCTAGTTGTGGAGGTTTTAGCCTCTTATAGTTGTAAGATTATAATTTGTATTCATAGATAAATACATAATTAGATACTTACAACAATAATTGGAAGAAAATCAGATTTGATTATCAAAGAACAATCTCAAGAACAATGTAGCAAATCAAGAATTTGATCCCAAGAATTGCTCCTCAAAACTTGATAAAAATTCACAAAAATAGTTCTTCACACATCTACCAACTCAATTCTGTCCTTTTCTAACTAAAATAAAATGTAAAGGCTATTCATATAGACATTAGAAACCTTTTCCTAGGCTAACAGGGAGTTTTCCATATCTGGTGCTGACTGTGTCACGATAAGACCTATGACCCGTAATAGGATTGTACGAGTCGTACCTGCTTTCCATAAGTCCTTGGCTGCTGCAGATTTGGCTAAGTGTTGGCAGGTTAGTATGACTAATACCTTCATCCTACGAGTTGTACAATGCTTCCGTGGTTTGGCCTTGAGAACTCTGATATCTTCTGGAATTCTTCACGAGTGTTGTGGTACGACTCGTACCTTCTTTAGCACATCTTTGCTCCAACACTTATTTTCCCTGAAATCAAAGTAAAAAGTGTGTCATATCCATATAAGCATACCTAAGTCCATGCTATTTTCCCAGTTTTAAGCGTAGAAAGTGATGTAAACTCACATCACATGAACACCCTCACCTTAAGACTTTTGCATGTCCTTGATGAAGAGCATACTCATGCACTTCATAGAAATATTTTGCCCGTACTTTACTATGTTTTGAGAATATATTATGTGTGTTTGCATGTGATTATGTTATATATTTGTGAAAATTAGCTAACGCATGTGATTAGATGTTTTTAGAGCTAAAAAAGATGGATTTGAATGTATTTGAGGCTTATGGAATGAAGATGAAAAAAGCTGAAGTCGTGGGCAAAGGTTGAGTTTGGAAGATGCATAAACAGTGTACCTGACGGGTTGAGGGAACAACTCATTTCATTTGGTAACGAGTCATGAAGTCAGTCGTGAAAACTATGAGAGAAATTATTGACAAAGTAATCAGTGGAGATGACGAAAGACATAACGAGTTGTTAGTTGACTAAACGACTCGTTGGCAGATCATTGAAACCAACCGTAAGGTACACTGGAAATTTGAAGGAGTTAGACCACGAGGGGCCTAACGACTCACGCCCATGCACAACGAGTCGTTAGGTGACCCATTTCCACAACTGGAAACGCGGCATGGAGGACACGACATTGACAAGGGCAACGCGACAAGGTTTCCAACGCCAAAAGTGGGTCTCCCATTTCAACTAGGAAAAGGAACTTTGAAATCCCAAGAAAAATTCATCAAGGAATGAGGAAAGCATCTAACAACTATAAATACCCTTTATTTTCATGTAATAGCTATCATGTTTTAAGAATCAAGTTTTCATTTTGAATGTCTTCAAGAGTTGAAGTTTCAAGTTCAAAAGTATTCAAGTAGGATTAGAGTTTTAAGTCTCAAGTTTTTAGATACAAGTTTAGTGTCTTACTTTTGGAACTTCGAGACGATTGTTGAATTGTTCTTGTTTATTGTTGCAATAATCAAGTGAATTTCTTCCTATCAACGTTGTAAGTATTAATTTTTACTTTTATTTATGAAATCTATTAATTTACTTAGAAATATGATAGGATAAAACCACCACAATTAGGGTTGTGGGAGCCATGACAAATTAACACACATA
>JACEIK010000009.1:583565-618437 GCA_018107945.1 Datura stramonium | reverse complement strand
AAGTATTAATTTTTTCTTTTATTTATGAAATTTATTAATTTACTTAGAAACATGATAGGATAAAACCACCACAACTAGGGCTGTGGGAACCATGATAAATTAACACACAGGTAAAATACTTAGTGATTCTTGAACGAAGTTTATGCATGTATTGTTTCTTCCTTCGTTTAATTGATTTTTAACGGTTGCAAACCTTAGAACTTGCCTTATTCTTACTTACCGGACCAAGGAGTTAGTGAATGAGAAAAGGGATTAACAATGGAGATTTGAGGCTATCAACCCTCATCTAATAGCTTGACCTTATCCGGGAATAGCTAATCTGATATTAAGGGTAAGGGTTAGTAAAGCATACACCTGTAGACGGACCAAGTTGTGTAGGGGACCAACCATTTAGGTGAAATTAACTTATCAATATTGCACTAAGCACCGGAATAGATCACTAGTATAAAACACCTTGTGGTTATGAAGTCATGGGGAACACTTACCCTAGTTAGTTGCATTAATTTAGAAACAACAAACAATTTCTCAAAGTTGTTATTTTTTCCCCCTCTTAGGAAATAATTAACTAAAAAGCTTAAGCACTAGAATTCTTCTACATCCTTTCGTATTCTCTGTGGGATCGACCCCAACCTCTAGTTGGGTTCTTTATTGGCAATGTACGCTTCATACTTCGTAAGGAGGTGTGGTTTGAGTGTTATCAGTCCTCAGGAAAAGAAAAATAAAAACTAAACACAACTCTTAACTAGAAAATAAACCTAGGATACTACTACCAACATCAAACAAAATTTGCACTATGACTCAAAAAGCTTTTGACCCTTTTTTCGTGAACCAAATTAGAATATGCACTACAACAACCATAAAACATGATAAACAGGAATCAAGATATGTCATCTAGCTATTAACAGGTAGTCAAGTCATCATCGATGCTTTTTACACAGACTACTGGTAAAGTTAAACACAAATCATGTACCCTCACCGAAAATGAAGTCCCCCACTCACAGATATAGTAAAATGTATAATATGGTACTGAACAAGCGAGACTCTCACTCTTACAAAAATATTCCAAATACTGCATATCGGATACCATAGGCTTGCCCTTATTTTCTCTACTTTGATTTATTAGATGGTCAGGTTAGGATCACTATAGGACTTGCTTTGACTTGTAATGTAGGCTTTCAGGCTGGGTATGATAGATATGGGATCTTTTTAAGTGACTAAACCCTTTCTTGGCACTACATACATGTGGCTCTATTTTTTCACTTTTTCACCCTTTTTGCTTCTTTCATTTTTTTCTCCCTTGTCACCATTTTTTGCAACTGTACGAGTGCTGTGTGTTTCTTCAAGCTTTTTCATGGATCATTCTCTTTTTTGATTTTCTTTTTTAATTTTCTTTTCTTTTTCTTTGGTCACACTACACCTTATTTTTTCACCTTTTTTCTTTTCTCTCCCTTTTTCACCTTTCCACTATTTATGCACCCCTACTCTAGCCACCCTCAACTTAGGAATTTTACCTATGTTGAGATTCACAATGTCCAAGGAGGAACCAGGGCCAAAATAGGCTTATTATAAAAAATGGGTAAAGTTAATTGGTCAATCAAAGAAGAATGGTCTATTTAAGGCTAAAAATTTGGATCAAGGGAATTATATCATTTTGGTAGGGTTATTTTAAGCTAAAAATGGGGTAAACAAGAATGGTCTATAATCCTTTCTGAACCAACCACCCTAAAACCTATGCAAATACCAACCGGGCAAGCTCTAGATCCTCTACATAGTATTGAACTAAGTATCAGACCTTATTCACTCATGGTACATGATTTGTATTCACTTTACTTGTCCGATTTATTCATGGATTAAAAAAACTAAATATGATAATATACTAAGTGACATAAAAAGATCCACAAAAATCATGCATCCAATCACAAGTACACGCTAATCATCAAAATTTTTTAAAACAGGGTCAATATTTCAAAATATCAAAACTAGTGCACTTTATTGGCTGAGTACTCCTAAGCTACTTTCTAATTAAACAAAAGTCACAAAAATAAAATCCTAAACATGTCGGTTCTACTAGATAGAATGCCCGAGGTAAAAAAATATGGAAAGAAAAACCCTCGGCCGAATCAAAAATCCAAAAATACAAGTACACCCCTCCCCTTTTTTAAAAAGCGTGCTTCGTCCCCGAAGAATAGAATATAAGAAATGAGGAAAGGGAACATACCTGTGGCACACTAAGTGCTCCTGTCATCTTGTGGAGTAGGTGCCTCTGCTGCAATCGTGGCGCTGGCGGTGGCCGGCGCACTCACTGGTGGATCAATAGGGGGAGTGGCTACCCCCTCAGTAGTCTCGGACATCTCTACAGCCTCTGGAATGGTCGGGGCTGAATGTGGCTCACCCGAAGGGTCCCTGCCACTAACAAGCTCTGTCTAGGCCATGGTGGAGCTACCTGCTCCTCTATCTCATTCCTACAACTCTGATAAGTGTGCTTCATGAGTCTGCAGTCTCTCTACTTGTGCCCGCTTGCATTCTCTTTTCTCTCTCTCTCTTTTTTTTTCGAGGTCTCATCTCCAACATCCTCAGAGACCCTCTTTTTCCCTTTTTATTTCCCTGCTGCTATGGGCTCCCAGTAGGCCGCTAGATCAAGCTCCTCATCTATGTCAGCATCGAGGTTAGGAAGAGTGGGGGCTGGTATGAGCGCCATCTTCTATGACGACAACTTAGCCACTTGGCTCTAAAGAGCCCTCAACTCCTCATGGAGGCTACCCGTCTCAGTCTTCTCGACCATGCATGTATTGAACCTGCTTTCAAATCCATCTAATCTAGCATGCAGGGCCTGTGCAGTTGTCTCAATCTTGGCCTTCACCCAGGGCTTAACATTCTCTATCATTGATTGGTCTTCCTTTTGTCCATTATCAGTCTCTTGGAAAACTATTAGAGAAATTCCTGGGGCACTACGATGTACCCAGCTGGATTCTAGGTTGGGAGGCTAGTAGGTGGTGCAACAGAAGTACTGGGAGCTACATCTGAATAACTGACATATGTATCCGGTGTCTCGCCCTGCTCCTGTGAGGTGGGGCAGTCACCTGTGCGCCTCCAATTGGTCGAGTCAATGGAACTGCGGTGGAAAGTCAAGCCATACTTACCCGATTCATTTCATCCTAGATTAGGCCAATATTAGCTATCCGTTTTCCTCCAATCAGGCGCTCCTCACTCCGACATACTGTGATGCCTTCCTCAGTTAATAATCACTAGCATCTAGCAGGCCTTTGCTATGAAATTCAAGGAATTCTTCATGACCTTCTTTCCACTAGTGACCTACTTTGCCTCTTCTTTGTCCTCAGGGATAATGCTGGACAACCACTGTATCTGCCTCCTCCTCTCATCAAAGCCCAACTTCTTGATCTATTTCAATTCCTCCACCCAATATTCATATTATGGTGTAGCATATGGAGGTATGAATTGGGGCCCATATAATATCCGAGCAATAGTGTGCTTGGATATGTCGACCTCTCGGCCTCTAACCAGGACGCTCTTTATCTTGGGATGATCTTTCAATTTCTTCTCCTCTTTAGCCTTCTGCTCCATGGTTGCCAAATAGTTGAAGTAGAACTCCAGGAAAATTTCTGGAGTGTATTGGTTCGAGGCCCTAGCCATCCACTCAAAGCCGTAGAAGCTAAGTATCCACTTCATCTCCTCCACCTCGTTTAATGAATTTGTGAGGATCCGCAGCTCTTCTTGAATGCTCCGCCTAGGTTTGTTTTTGGAAATGAGAGCAATTCCTTGTTCATATATCTCTTGGGCACCTGGCATTCTCCACCGAATAGTGCGGTTCTTCCTGGGAGGAGTCTACTCCTACTTGGCATTTGGTGCCTCCTCTGATCCAGCACCACTACTTGCATCTCCATTTTGGGTCTCCTTGGACCCCTCCTCTTCATTAAAGCCACTTCCCGACTCTTGAGCTCTTCCCTCAGCTCCCTCCTCAAACTGGGGAGCACCGGTAGATGTGGCAGTAGCCGCCACGGCTTGAGCTTTATCCTTTTCCCCAGTGGTTCGGGTCCCATTAGAGTCCGAATTGTTGACCTTGTAATCCTCTATTGAACCACTAGAGGAGCTGCCTGCTTGATCGAATTCATAGGTCTCATCAAGTAATGTCCTCCTTGCAGTTGCCTTTGATGCTTTGTGCTTCATCGTCATTGTACTTGTGGAGAAAAAGGGTTAGAATTCCATATATGAGAATAAGAAAGCAAGAAATTTTCCTCTGTAGTTTATCACGGGTCAACAGTATGGGTCGTACCTTGGAGGTAAGATTCATACTGAGACCCGTAATATCTCAGGTCAGTGTCATGCCTCTAAAGTATGACTCATACCATGATGGTACGGTTCGTACCACGACTCGTATGAGGATGCCCCTTTAAGACAATTTTTCTGTATTTTTCCATGACTCATTGTACGACCCCTAAGTCGATTCAACGAGTCATAGGAAGGATCATACTATCACTTGTGGACTTGGCCCTTTCCAGATTCTTGGCACGAGTGCCAAGTACTACTCGTAGTAGTAAACCACGAGCTATACTAGGATTTGTACCTTGTGATTATTTTCAAAGTTGGCTTGGGATAGTCCCAATGAGCCATCCTACGAGTCGTAGTATGAAACCATGAGTCGTAGGAAGGCTTATGAAGCCTATCCTTGCCTCAATTTTGTTTCAGTTTGCGAGGGATTTTATTTTAAATTTGGGTACTCAGAATTCCCAAGGTCTAGGCATGCATTTAACCAGTTTTACCACTACACATTCCTCCCCTTTTTAACCACAACTCGTAACTCGATTTTTAACGGTTCAATGAACAATTTAATCATATTTGAGCTCCTACCCAGTCACACACAGCTCAGTTACGCCCCTTGTAATTGTCCTTTTCTATTTTTTCAAGCAATGAGAGGACTCCCAGGGGGTTTAGCAAATTTATATCAAGCATACAAGTTATATCTATCAATTTTGAAAGAATACACTTACTTGAATGTTGATACTTCACTCGTGAATCAAGACTAGGGTTTGTGTTATGATTTTCGATGTAATTTCTGAGCTAGAACTTGTTCAATGCTTCTTGGTGATGAGTTACGGGTGTGAGGGAGTCATGAGTTCAAGTTTAGTGAGCGTTGGAAGGTAGTATGATTCATTTAGTCTTATATAGGTCTTAGGGCCGATTTTAAAAATCTGGGCCGAGTCGGGTAGATTTAAAGTTTTTGACCCGTCACGACTCGTACCATGAGTCGTAGGAAGATCCTATGACTCGTCCCTTAGACCCGTACTAGAGAAATTGAGATACTTACCGGTGGACCTACGAGCACATCTTACGATTCGTACAATAGGGGTACGATTCGTACTATGACTCATAGGTCTTTGCTTTTTATTGTGGTCTATGCCTAGCATAGTTCATAGGAACAGTGAGTACTACGACCCGTATAATGAAGTTATGAGTCATAGGATCAACCGTACCCTGAACTCAAGCATTGAAGTACATCTTTGATTCTCACCAAGGCTCATGCTATGACTTGTACAACCCTCTCACGAGTCGTACTGAGAACCGTAGCACCTGTCTGTTCAGCAATTTTTCTGCCACCTATTGTTGTCTCACATGCACACCGAACACACATAAGTTAATTAACTTGGGTTTCCTCCCAATAAGAACTTGATTTAATGTCACATCACGACGCAGGTGGCTCGGTTACTAAGAATTCACCAAACCACCACTTAGGTTGCCTCCCTAGAAGCACTTGATTTAACGTCGTGGCACAACAAAAGTCTCTTGACTACTCAAACTTTATCAAAGAACTCGGATTCATCTTTTATTGCTGAGACCACTCTGTAATCGGTCGGTTGCTTCATTGACCGGCAAAGGTTAAGGGCGACCTCTTCTTTATTAAGTCTGAACTTCAACTGGCCAACCTCCACATCTACTAAGGCCCTCCCAGGGGCAAGGAATGGTCACCTCAAAATGATGGGGACCTCAAAATCAACCTCACAATTAAGGATCATAAAGTTCACTGGGAATATAAATCTATCAACTTTGACTAGCACACCGAACAGGATCCGCACAGGCTTCTACATAATTATGTCGGCCATCAGCAGCCGCATGGTAGTTAGTGTGGGGCCTCCCAAGCCTACCTTCTTAAACACAACCAATTCCATCAGATTGATTCTTGCACCCAAATCACAAAGTGCCCTTGCAAACTCAACATCGCCGATTGTTCTTGGAATAGTGAAGGCACCTGGATCTTCCTTCTTCTAGGCTAGGACCCATGAAGCTATAGCACTACAATGGTGTACGTTATCAATGGGCTCTTATCTCACGGACCTCTTCTTCATTACAAGGTCCTTCATGAACTTGGCATATACCAGCATCTGTTCTAACGCATCGACCAATGGTATGCTTACAGATAATTATTTGAGCATTGACAAGAATTTTTAAAACTTACTATCCTCCACCTTCTTCTTCATTCTTTAGGAAAATGGTGGTGGTCGTCGTGGAATAGCCTTGTAAGTTTGCATGGCTCCTTGTTCAGATTCAGGCCCCTTTTCAACATCTGGGGCCTTAGTCAACTCAGCATCCCCATTGTGTTCCTTCTCAGCAACATCATCTTCTTCTTTGATCATGCTTTCTTTCTTCCTTTCAACCATGGTCTTTTCACTCCTAGTCATCATAGCCACATAGTGACAATCATTCTTTAGATTCTGTACTATGTTGCTAGGTAGTGTACCCTTCTGTTGAGGGTTCATAGATGCTGACAGTTGCCCTAGCTGCTGTTCGATCTGGTTGATAGCCATTGCATATGACTCCACTCTCTGACCCATGCTTGATATATCACTGTGGATGTCTTTCAACTGATCATTTGTGGACCTCACCTTCAGTAGCATCTCATCCATCATGCTCTCTAACTTTAACTATCCAGCCTCCCCCTCACGTGTATTAGGAGGCACGTACAATCCATCTCAGTCGTTGCGGTAACCATCATTCCTTCTCCAGTCTCCCTCGCGCTCACGACCTATGCTTCTATCTCTGTACCCATTCCGGTTATAGTTGTCTCTTTTCTTCTGACCTTGGTTTCCAGAACCTTGGTACCAAGTGTCTTGTCCAGACCCTTGGGCGTTGGCTCGGAAACTTGCCACCTTGTTGTCCAAGAAGTTTTCCTCCTCCTCGGAATCTGAGTGGTCTTGCCCTGGCTTCTGTCCCTGTTTCCCAACTGCGTTCACCTTCCTAGATCCATCTCCCATGATTTCCTTAGTAAGCAAGTCCAACGATGTGTGCATATGAGCTAATTCCTAGTCAGGCTCTTCTTTTTTCCTACGTTGGTCTGAAGTCAAACCAACAACATATGTACCAGCCACTGTGTCTACTTCTTGGGTGTGCCATGCTCTATTTGTTTTTGTCGCCCTATCAAGAATAGTAGTGACTTGCTCCCATGTGTGAATCATCAGTGCTCCTCCAGCCACTATGTCTGCTACTGCTTTTGTACTATTGTTCAATGATCTATAGAAAATCCTGAACAGACTGTCATCAGGGATTTTGTGGTTTGAGCACTAGGTCAACTTCTTTTTGAACCTCAACCAGGTCTCATGAAGTGCCTCAGTCTTCAATTTTCGAAAATTGTAGATCTCATCCTTAAGCTGCAGCATCTTAGAGGGTGGAAAGAATCTCTCTAAGAAGGCTTGCTTGAGCTCCCTCCAGTTTGTAATGGAGTTGTTGGGCAACTCCGATAACCATAATGTGGCCTCCCCAAACAGAGAGAAGGGGAAGAGTCTTAGCCTTATAGCATCTTCGCTAACTCCGAGCAACCTGTATGCCTTGCATATTCCCACAAAGTTTATTAAGTGAAGATTAACATCGTCAGCTGCATGACCACTAAGCACCCCTTTCATGTTCAACAACTGAATCATGGTGCTAGTGATATCAAATTTGGCCCCAGCAGGTAGTGGTGGTGGTACAATGGCTCCGGTTGACCCGACTTCATCGATGTCCGGGTCATCTTCATCGAAGAACTAAGGG
Source organism: Datura stramonium (assembly GCA_018107945.1). Lineage (NCBI taxonomy): Eukaryota > Viridiplantae > Streptophyta > Magnoliopsida > Solanales > Solanaceae > Datura > Datura stramonium. Next base: position 610,400 of record JACEIK010000009.1, on the reverse strand, counting down.
GAATATCTTTGGCCTCTTTTGCCCCTCACAAATACCAACCAGTCAGTATTAACGCCTCATCTCGAGCATCCTCTGCATCCTGAAGTGCATCTTGCCGAGCTTTCTCATCTTGCCTAGCTTCTTCAGCTAAACGGGCATCTTTTTGTTCCTAGTTTTCCATCTCATGTAGTGTTTGTTGAAGTTCAAGATCCAATAGAATCAGGGGGTATCCACTCTATCGAGTGCTTGGCATTTACCAAGTAAAAACCCGAGGATATCCAAAAACACAAAGAAAACATAATTTAGAAAATAACACTCGGAATGCTGCCAATATATCAGTATCCTTGGTTTGGTACTCAGGAGTATAATAAGTCAATTTGTACTCTTTAACACCAACTTTGAATATACAAGCAATTAATCTAATCTTAGTTATATTCCCCGGCAATGGAACCACTTTTTGATAGCGCTCAAACTCAAACTTCCTGACACAATATAAAGTGGTCATTGTAAATAAAGAACCCAACTAAGAGGTTGGGGTCGAACCCACAGAAAATAGTGTAAGATCTAGACTAATGCCAGTAATTGAACTTGCTAGTGAGTTATCACCAAATTGGGGGTTTAAAGAAAAAAAATTAAAAACAAAGATTATAATTGTTATTTAACTCAAGATTTGCAAATAACTAGGGTAAGTGTTCCCCATGGGTTCATAACTACTTCGGGTATACACACGTGATCAATCCCAATACTTGTAGAAATGATTACTAGGGTTTATCCAACCGACTAGTTCATCCCTATTGGATAACTATACTCAACCACCGGGTCAGGTCTCATGAGCGATTTCAAATTAACCATTATCAGTATGTTCCAAATTTAACTATCTTGCGACCAAAACTCAAGTTAATACAATGATCATAAAGATTATGGCTTTGTTCTAATTCTATTTTCATAATCTATACTTCTATAGGTTCAAGCAAGTAAAGAATTCAGGCAAGTCCTAAAGTTGTGCATTGTTAAGAAATGTATAAACATGAAGAGAATACAATACATGTTTTTTGCATTGGTTTTGATTCACATTGTGCAACCATAATTTATTAAACCACCATGGTTCCCACAACCCCTAGTTGTGGAGGTTTTAGCCTCTCATGGTTGTAAGATGATAATTCGTATTCATATAAAAACACATAATTAAATACTTACAACAACAATAGGAAGAAAATAAGATTTGATTATCAAAGAACAATCTCAAGAACAATGTTGCAAATCAAGACTTTGATCCCAAGAATTGCTCCTTAAAACTTGATAAAAATTCACAAAAATAGTTCTTCACACATATACTAACTCAATTCCCTCCTTTTCGAACTAAAATAAAATGTAAAGGCTATTTATACAGACATTAGAAACCTTCCTAAGCTAACAGGGAGTTTCCCATATCTGGTGCCGACTTTGTCATGACTGGACCTACAACTTGTAGTAGGATTGTACAAGTCGTACCTGCTTTCTATAAGTCCTTGGCTGCTGCAAATTTGGCTAAGTGTTGTCAGGTTAGTACGATTTGTATATTCTTCCTACGAGTCATACAATGCTTCCGTGGTTTGGCCCTAGAACTCTGACATTTTCTGGAATTCTACACGAGTGTTGTGATACTACTCGTACCTTCTTCCTACGACTCATACTGTCTGTAGTGTTTGAAGATTTTCCAAGTACTGAAGATCCTTCTGAAGTTCACCACGGCTCCTGGTACAGTTCGTACATTGATGCCATAATTCGTGAGTCCATCCATACAAGGAGTGTGCCTTTGTGCAATTTTCTTTAAACATTTCCACGACTCTAGTTATGGGTCATACCATATTGGTACAACTCATACTAAGAGTCGTGTATTTCCTTCTTGTCACCTCGGTCTTCTGACTTTCATCATGGTTCATAGTACGGCTTGTACAATCAAGGTACGACTCGTACTGAGACTGACACTTTGGCCGACTTTCTACATTTTAAGGCTTCTTTTGCACTTCTTTTGCACATATTTTCTTCAACACTTATTTTTCCTTAAATCAAGGTAAAAAGTGCCTCATATTCATATAAACATTCCTAAGTCCATGCTGTTTTCTCAGTTTTAAGAATCGAATGCTATAAACTCACAACACATCATTCAGCTAGAAGGACCCGAATCTACGTCAAAAAAGGTGGTTAGGGTTGTTGAAAGACTACGATATGAGCATTTTGTATCATCGGGGTAAGGCCAATATAGTGGCTGACGCCCTCAATAGATTATCTATGGGGAGTGTTGCTCATGTTGAGGATATTAAGAAAGAGCTGGTTAGAGATGTTCACAGACTGGCTCGATTAGGGGTCTAGTTGGTTGACTTAGCAGAAGTTAGAGTTGTAGTCTAGAGTGGGCCAGTTTCCTCCCTGGTGGTAGAGGTTAAGTAAAAAGAAGGATGAAGACACAAATTTCTCAAGCTGAAGGAAGCAGTCCTAAGGAAAGAGGTAGAAACATTCTCCAAAGGGGGAGATAGTGTACTCTGTTATCTGGGTAGATTGTGTGTTCTAGATGCAGATTATTTGAGGCAGTGATACTAATGGAAGCTCATAACACCAGGTACTCTATCCACCCAGGTGCCACCAAGAAGTACAGTGATCTATAGGAAGTCTACTGGTGAAATGGCACGAAGAAGGACATTGTAGAGTTTGTTTCTAAGTGTCCAAATTGCCAGTAGGTCAAGGTTGAACATCAGAGAGCTGGGATATGACTCAAGATATTATCATTCCACTTGGAAGTGGGAGAAAGTGAATATGGAATTTATCACAGACTTACCTCGTACTTACCGACAACATGACACAATTTGGGTGATTGTAGAACGGATGACTAAGTCAGCACATTTCCTACCAGTTAAGACCATAGACTTAGCAGAGGATTATGCTAGATTGTACATTTGGGCGTTAGTCAGACTACACGGGGTTCCCTTGTCCATCATTTCTGATAGAGGTACTCAGTTCACCTCACACTTCTGGAAGTCATTCTAGAAAGGACTTGGTACTCAGGTCAAGGTTAACACAGTTTTTCACCCACAGACAGATGGCCATGCTAAGCAAATGATTCAAACTTTGGAGGATATGTTGAGGGCTTGTGTGATCGATTTCAAGGGCAGTTGGGATGATCACTATCTCTTATTGAGTTTGCATACAACAACAACTACCACTCCAGTATTCAGATGGCGCCATTTGAGGCATTACATGGTAGGAGGTGCAGGTATCCTATAGGGTGGTTTGAGGTTGGTGAAGCTACTCCGATAGGACCTGACTTAGTGCATGAGTCTATGTAGAAGGTTCAACTTATCAAGGAATAGCTGAAAATAGCTCAAAGCTAATAGAAATCGTATGAAGATATAAGGAGAAGGGAGTTGGATTTTGTTGTGGATAATCGGGTATACATGAAAAGTCATCTATAAAAGGGGTGATGAGATTCCGGAAGAAAGAAAAGTTCAGTCTCAAATATATTGGCCCTTATAGAATCTTGAGACGCATTGGCAATGTGGCTTATGAGCTGGAGATACCTGCGGAGTTAGTAACGGTGTACCCAGTCTTCCATGTATCCTTGTTGAAGAAATGCATCAGTGACCCGACTTTAGTGCTGCCTCTAGAGAATATTAGGATAAAGGAAACCTCTCTTATGAAGAAGTTCTAGTTTAGATCTTAGACTGTCAGGTTCATAAGCTGAGGAACAAAGAGATCGCTTTAGTAAAAGTATTATGGAGGAAAGAGCTAGTTGAGGGAGCTACATGGGATGCTGAAGTGGACGTGATGGAAAAATACCCTCACCTATTCCCTTCCAACTCAACTTCAACATCAGGTACTAAATTCCTCCTCGGTACTCTATTCGGTTCCATACTTATCAGCCCTATTCATGTTTAAATGTGCACCCTAATAGCATAAGTTTAGTTAGTATGTCCACTTCAATTTGGAGTCAGCCACTCCTTCTGTTATCAGCTTATGGCTTTCAGTTCGGGATTATAGCTCCTTTCCCGATCTTTCAGCTTATTTAGCCTTCATTCAAGGATGAATGATCCTAAGGGGGAGATATTGTAACACCTCAAAAGTTTCTTAGACTAAACTCATACTTGGAGCGAAAAACCTAAAAAGGAACCAGGAAATTTTTTCCTCAGGACAACTCAACCAACGAGTCGTTGTCAGCCCTGAAGTTCTCAATCCTCAGATTCAATAGGTGGTATAGTGACCCATTGTTAGCAACAACTAGTCATTGTGTTTCCCGTCCTGCCAGCCTCATAATGTGATAAAAATCTTCTTCCAAATGACGAACCATCTAACAAGTCATTGTTGGTTTAAACGACTCGTTGTAGTGAGCCGTTAGGAGGATTCCAGTAAGGGTAGAATTTCCTTCCAGTGGCAATAAGTGGAACCAACGACTCATTTTCCCTTATAATGAGTCGTTGTTCCCATTCATTCTCAATCCCAGAAAATCATCCAGGATTTCCAGTAGTGATGACGAATAGTGACAATGACCGGTTGTGTCAACAAATGAGTCGTTGTGTCGTCAATTGGGGAAAACTACAAAACATGTTCAAAATTTCCCCAGTGACAACGAGCAAAACCAACAATCTGTTGGTTCATCAAATAGGTCATTGTTCTCATCAATGGTTCAATTCTAGTAGCTAAATTCTGAGACCTGGTGTCACGCCCCACCTTGGGAGGCATGACTGGTATCTAATGCCACACTAGGATCTGGACTGACTTGGTTGGGCATATGCACCTCTGGTGCTTACAAGCGACTCAAAATCAATGAAACAAACTGCTATATCTTGGCTGTAAATACAACCTTGGATCGACAAGGCCACACAAAACCTGTAAAAAAATAGCTAACCCAGCCATCATAACAGAAAAAGGGATCCTATGTTGGCTGACAAGACCACCATGCTGTCTAGTTATAACAGAAATGAAAACAAGCAGCTATACTAGTCCCCACACGGACAATGCATAAAATAAGGCATACATGGGCCCCACACGGCCAACAACAACCAACAAACTGAATACAGTCATCTGCAAGCCTCTAGGAGTAAAAATATTAGTCAGGACAGGGCCCCGGCCTAACCAAATACTATACAAATAAAAGACAGATAAATCTCAACAACCTAGAAACTTCGAATGAAAGGAGCCGGCCAAACTGCTGACTCTGAATAGCTGCTAAGAGGTCTCATAATCTGTCTGTCTAAACCTGCAGGCAAGTATGTAGTGCCCCATAGTTGGGCATCAAAACAATATGTACCGAATATGTAAGGCAGTAAATAAGACTGAATAGAAGATGATAAGGACTGAGAATAAGAAGCAAGAAGGGGCAGAAGATAACCTGTACACTTTCTTATTCATAAGCTGCATCCAGTAAATCACTACACGTATATGAGCTGAAACTATACAACTATACATTCATAGGCTATAGCTAGAAGGAGAGTATAAAAACAAGAACCTAACCTGTCCCCATAAGCCTAGAAGGTGCAAGAAACATAGAAATAACCTACTGGGCACCCCATAAGCGCTGACAAGTAGAATCTAATCTATACACCCCTATCTAGGTTCTTATGAATCTACTGGTACTATAGCCAACCTACCTGGCTTCTGGATCTGCATATGAGTTTGCTGGACTCCTGTAACTACGTCTGAGCCTGGTGGTTCCTATAACTGCACCCTGGGCACACAAAGCTCGACAGAGGGTTAGTGATATCGGTACGGCATAAGAAGAGGTCCATACGTGGATGGACCTAAATATGGCCTAGGCCTGAGTATGGTATCGTGGAACGTCATATAGCTCCTTGGAGCGATCAATAGCAACGTAGACGATGATATTATCATATAGCTCCTCTTATCGATCAATAGACCCGTATATAATGACACAGTTAGCAACCCTGAAGTTGGTCAATGGAAGGCTATCGTAGGTGGGGTCAATCCCAATCGATATATTGTATCTTAGGCTCAATTTAGCCACTCAGAAGGTATATCTAGCTCTTAAGGCCTAACACGACCGCTACTCACCCCTAGGATAGTCTGTATAGATGCCAACAGGCACACCCCGTATGCCTAAATTTGATTAGAGGATCCTGATAGTGATCATAATATGTAATGGTCTAGACCAGATAGGGCGAGATCTGGAGTGGCCTAAACGATACTCTAAATGTCATTCTAGGACAATGATAGCTCATAAGCGTACTGTAAGGTCGCGGACAACCAAGTATTAGTTCATTGCTTAGAACAACTATAAGGCTGCTACTTAATCGGACATGCTCCTGAGCAGTCAGCCCCTAACCTTCCCCAGGCGGTTTACTATAATTCTTAGCATGAAGGTAATACTATTCTACTATAGTTCTAGTCCCTTATATCTTAACTTGGTTTGTTCAGATTTCATATATATTCTCTAGTTATTCCTAACCTTGTAGGTAAGTTTATCTGGACTTAGCCACTCATGGCAACCTGTACCCAAGTATCTTATAAGAATAAGCTCGGGCGCTGGCCCCTTATTCAACTACTGATAAGGTTCCCTCCTTAGGGAACCCACGGGTCTTTCTGACTTGTACAATTGGGATGGCTTCCTAAGCGACCTATATCGCAGGCACTAAGTTAACTGAAATTAATAGTCACTGGAAGTAGCTAACTAGATGAAAGCCTGTCACTCAGTTCCCTAGGAAACCCTGCTGCCCCTGACCCTAAAGTATGAACATCCTATCCAAATTCTGTCCCTGGAGGCGTCAAGGTACGCCAACAGCCTCTGGCGAATTTTACTGACAACACAGGTGTCAAACTGAAAGTTATATCACCCGACTGCGCCCGATGCTGTCCGTATTACCAAATCAGGCCTAATAGTTAACCATAACCTTCTAAGGCCTTAGCATGACAGAAAAACATCAAAATTCTACTAATACAGTGCACGGAAGACAGAGGAGTTTCTATGACGCTCCTAGCGTGAGTCACACTTAACATACTCCTTCCTAATGAGGGATACTGTAATATATACTAAAAACATCTTTTAGCAGCTAACCATAATATATATAATCATATTCTACTAACAACAGCTAATCACAACATATATAATCCTTATCAACTAGCAGTAGCTAATTACAACGTAGAGGATCATTGGCTCCGTTCAAGAATGTTGGTCGTATCATTATATGATGAGAATACTTGCTGAAGGGATAAGCCTTAACATACCTCAGATGTCGATTCTCATTTATTTGATTAGTTTCAACCTGTAGGCGGCGATTCCATTCAATTGTAGCCTTTGAACTAAGAAAATAAGGCTATTTCAATAGTAGGAATTGGTGAATAACAATATCATTCAATAGGGTTAACTATAATTTCAACTCCATTTTGTTCAGCCAAGTGCTTACAATTTCTCGAGAGTTTAGAAGAGAGAAATACTTACCTATTGGATGTGGCTGTTTATAATCCAATTTGGAGGAATTTCGACAACCTTTACTCAACGGGGTTTCAGTGTACCGGGCGAATTTTCAAGATATAACTCTGTAGAGATGCTTCCTGTAGGCCTAGAACTTGTTACCCGAAGTTAATTTGCATTTGAACAGAGTTTGGCGACATAATTTGATAAAAATCCAATGAAAGTTGCTTTTTCTCTATGTTCTTGGTCGAGGGTTTGTGGATGAATGATTTAAATAATCAAGGAGGGGCTATATATATAGTAACATGATAGTGGTAGGGTGGGGCATGGAGCACCGCCCATAGAGCCAAAACACGGGCGCAACGCACCGGCCATTGCACTGAGGAAGAGGCGTGACGCGCCGGCCCTTGCACCGAGGGTGTGGCGTGATGTGGCACCCTGCCTCGGGCTTCGGCCTCCTGCTCACTCAATTTTGTACTCATTCATTCATTCCCCGAGCCTTTTTCCGTATGCGTCACACTCTAAAACTCTAGACATACGTACAAACACATCGACTAAACGATGGGGACATACAGGGTGTAACATCATCCCCACCTTAGGATCCTGATAGTGATCATAATCTATAATGGTCTAGACCGGATAGGGCGAGATTTGGAGTAGCCTAAATGATACTCTGAAAGTCATGCTAGGAAAGTGATAGCTCATAAGTGCACTGTAAGGTTGCGGATGACCAACTATTAGTTCCTTCGCTTAGAACAACTGTAGGGTTTCTATTCAATTGGACATGCTCCTAAGAAGTCAACCCCTAACATTCCCCAGGCGGTATACTATAATTCTTATCCTGAAGGTAATACTATTCTACTATAGTTCTAGTCCCTTAGATCTTAACTTGGTTTGTTCAGATTTCATATATCTTCTCTGGCGATTCCTAACCTTGTAGGTAAGTTTATCTGGACTTAGCCACTCACGACAACCTGTACCCGAGTATCTTATAAGAGCAGGGGGCCCGCATTCAACTACTGATAAAGTTCCCTCCTTAGGGTACCCATGGGTCTATCTGACTTGTACAACTGGGATGGCTTCCATAGCGACCTATATGGAAAGCATTAAGTCGACTAAAACTAATAGTCACTGGCAGTAGCTAACTAGATGGCAAGCTATCACTCAGTTCCCTAAGAAAACTTGGTGCCCCTGACTCTAAAGTATGACCATCCTATCCAAATTCTGTCCTTGTAGGCGTCAAGGTATGCCAACAGCCTCTGCGCGAGCTTTATTGACAATACAGGTGTCAAACTGAAAGTTATATCACCCTGCTGCACCTGATGTTGTCCATCTTACCAAATCAGGCCTAATAGTTAACCATAACCTTCCAAGGCCTTGGCATGACAGCAAAACATAAAAATTCTACTAATACAAAGCACAGAAGATAGAGGAGTTTCTATGACGCTCCTAGCGTGAGTCACACTTAACGTACTCCTTCCCGACGAGGGATACTGTAATATACACTTAAAACATCTTTTAGTAGATAACCACAATATATATATATATATAATCATATTATATTGACAACACCTAATCACAACATATATAATCCTTATCAACTAGCCGCAGCTAATTACGACGTATAGGATCATTGGGTCTGTTCAAGAACGTTGGCCATATCAATATACGACGAGAATAATTGCCGAATGGATAAGCCTTAACATACCTCAAATGTCGATTCTCTTTTATTCGATTAGTTTCAACCTATATCCAGCGATTCCATTCAATTGCGGCCTTTATACTGAGAAAATAAGGCTATTTCAATAGTAGGAATCAGTGAATAACAATATCTTTCAATAAGGTTAACTATAACTTCAACTCCGTTTCATTTGGCTGAAAACTTACAATTTCTTGATAGTTTAAAAGGGATAAATGCTTACCTATTGCCTGTGTCCATTTAGAATCTAATTTGGAGCAATTTCGGCAACCTTTACTCGGTGGGGTTTCGGTGTACCAGGCAAATTTTCAATAAATATCTCCGCAGAGATGCTTCCTATAGGCCTAGAACTTGTTACCCAAAGTTAATTTGCGTTTGGATGGAGTTTGATGGAGTAATTTCATGAAAATCTGATGAAAGTTACGTTTTCTCTCTGTTCTAGGTCGAGGGTCTGTGGATGAATGATTTAAATCATCAAGGAGGGGCTTTATATAGTAATAGGATGGTGGAAGTGTGGGGCACGACATGCCGTCCGTAGTGCCAAAACAATGGTGCTACATGCTGCCCATTGCGCTGAGGAAGAGGCGCGATACGTCAAGGATGTGGCGCGATGTGGCACCTGAGGCGCCTTGCCTCGGGCTTCGGCCTCCTTCTCACTCAATTTCTACTTGTCCGTTCATTCCCCAAGCCTTTTTCTATATGCGGCATATTTTAAAACTCTTGACATATGTACGAACACACCGACTAAATGATGGGGACTTACGGGGTGTAACATACTCCCCCCCCCCATTAGGAATATTCGTCCTCGAATGTAATCCTTAGGCTTAAATGACTTAACTCTTTTAACTGATACCAGAAAAATTTTGGCAGGGTCCCCTCTATTTTATGGACTATCTGAAAACCTGAAATGCAGAAATGTCCAACACAGGCGTCTCACAGGACACTACTTGCAACTGAAACATAACTCTATCACACATATATAAAAAACTGATAATAATAGCAACAAAGTCAACTGTATATCATCTAAAACTATCTTGCCTTAGCTTAAACTATCTGAGTTTGTATACTATCGTCGTAGATCCTAGAACAACTGAAACTGTCCAAACTTCGCATCATTCATATTTTTTCAATTCATTTCTTCTATATTTCTATCCCCCATGATACTCTAATAAGCTACAACTTTGGTTCTCAAGATGGCTCCTATAACTATTGGAGTCTCTCCGTGGAACAGTGCTTCTGTACCTTGAGTATCCCCAATTGGATCAATCCGAGACAATGTCTTCTACACGCATGCATAGTCTTGGTGAACAAATCCTAGCCCCGAAGGTAAATTTTCCGCATAGGCCACTTGGTTGATCTTCCAGAGGGTCCGATACAACTTAATGAATCTAGGGATGGGCTTTCCCTTCTTATAAAATCTCATAAGAGGTTCTTAGGAACGCCCAGTCACTGCTTCAATCCCTAATTCCCTACACCATACGTTAGAGTAAGACTCCCAATGGCCCTGGGTTGCAGTACATCTTTTCCGGTGAGTTTAACTTTCTTCGTCTAACTGATGTATTAGTATGCCCGGTTCAACTACCCCTAATTTACCCACTTCAGGTCATTGTATAGGGGCCTATATTTCTACCTATAACAGATCTCCAGGTGTCTGAATCGTGTTTTCTTCTTGGCTATTTTTTTGGTGATGAGAAGTCGTACTAAAATTAACATGCGCCCCAATCTGTTCTAACAGCTTTCCAGAACCTAGCTGTGAGTTCTGCCTCTCTGTCAGAATTTATTAGATAATGGGGCTCCATGTAGACAAACTATTTCTTAAACATTCAACTCGGCATAATCTTTAGCTGAAACATAATTCCATCCGGCAAGAAATGAGTTGATCTCGTTAGCCTTTCTACATTGACTCAAATAAGGTCAATTTACACCTGGTACGAGGTAACCCTATAACTATATTCATGTTGATTACTCTTCATTTCCTTGCAGGCATGACCATCTCCTGAATTGGCCTGCTCGGTTCCTACTATCCAGCCTTACCTGGCTGGTCATTGTAGCTCTGTGCTACAACTCAACAATATCTTTCCTCTTCCCATGCCATCAGTAGGTCTCTCTTTACAACCTGATGCGTTTTTGTTAAACTCTGGATGGAGAAAGTAATGAACATGTTGTACCTTACTACAGTCTACTGATGAAGTCCGACCACATTTAGGATGCAGAGTCAACCTCTGGGTCTCAAGACTCTTTCCCCTACTATCTCACAGGCGACGACTCCCTGGTGGCCCTTGTCTATGGGCTGTACTAGACTAGGGTCTCCGTACCGTTATTCTTTTGCCTCCACAACTAGTGGTGATAAGGAAGTATTCTAGATCACCACCTCACTACCCTTTAAACGTCAGCTTGACACTCATTTCCTGACAATCAGCGGTGATTCCAGGCTCTATCAATCCTTCTACAACCTAGAGGTGATTTTGTTTTCCTCTAGAGCTAGATAATCATGTTTTCCCCTTCCTGCTATAGGATAAGATCTGGGGTTCGCACTCCATATGCATCATACTGGTAAGGATATTACTGGCCAATCTATCCACCTATGTCGTTATGACCCACACTCGGCCAATTTCCCCCATGTAATCTCTCTATCCTACGACACAAAAAACTAGGGCCATGGCTATCATTCTTCCATCACAAGCACACTGCGGGGGTTAGCCTATTTCTGACTTAAACCTTACTATTGCTGGGAGTCTGTTGCTTACGGATTCTCCCACGTACTTGGATGCTATTAGAAATCTTAACTGCCCTCTTGATTTACTATCGTGAGGGTCTAGGTGACTTGTCTAAGTGCCAGGGGTCTTAACCACTTTCTAACACTTCCTCAGAATCAACAGTTTTAGCCTTGCTTTACTATTTATTCCAGGCAGCATGGCATTGATACTTATGCTTTCTGTTGTACTGAAAGAACAAGCTGGGAGGTAGAATATGATCCCGCCGTTCTATAACAGGGCTAAGGCGCAAAATCCAACAAACTTCAAAAGCTGGAGGTACAACCCTCGCACAATCCTTCTCATATTTCAGGTAACCTAACATTCACTGCCGCCCTTTTCTAATTCTAAACATCTACTAAGTAAGCCAACTCACATATTTACTATACTCCTGACCTTCTACTCTAAGGCTATAGAAAGAGTTGGGTATGGTGCTGGCATATCTATTACCTTATGAGGTTCCTGGTGCCCCGGGAGGATGATGGGGAGGTTAAGAGATGTTTGCTTTCGCGCTTAGGCCGATTGTCCCCCAACTGTGGCACCTCACTGGTACCTTTACCTGCTGCTGTAGCTGACTTGCGGCTGGATGAAGTCTGTACCATATCAAACATTACTCCAGACGGACATAAAAATTAAAGTTTAGAGACTCATCCCTATACAATTTGAGTCTATAGCATGATATGAGAAGAAGGAGGGATAACCATACAATCATGCATAGTAGCCTATTGCTTATAAAATGTGGTGCACAACACATTTATAAGCAAGACTCTACTAGACACAACTTGAAGACTCTCTAGGATACGACCTGCTCTGATATCAAATTTTTCATGCCCCACCTTACGAGGCATGACTGGCACCTAATGCCACACTAGGATCTGGGCAGACATGGCTGGGCATATGCACTTCCAGTGCTTACCAACGACTCAAAATCAAGAAAACAAACTGCTATATCTCAGCTATAAATACAACCTTGGGTCAACAAGGCCACGCAACTCTTGTAAAAAAAATAGCTAACCCAGCCAGCACAAAAGAAAAAGGGATCCTATATGGGTCGACAAGACCATCATGCTGTCTAGCTATAATGGAAATGAAAATAAGCAGCTATAATAGGCCCTACATGGACAACACATAAAATAAGGCATACATAGGCCCCACACGGCAAAAACAACCAACTAACTGAATACAGTCGTCTGCGATCCTCTTGGAGTGAAAATATTAGTCAGGACAGGGCCCCAGCCTACCCAAATTTTATACAAATAAAATATAGATAAATCTCTACTACCTGGCAACTCCAAATGAAAGGAGCCGACCAAACTACTGACTCTGAATAGCTGCTAGGAGGTCTCAGAATCTGTCTGTCTAAAACTGTAGGCAAGTATGCAACGCCCCATAGTTGAGCGTCAATACAATATGTACCAAATATATAAGGCAGTAAATAAGACTGAATAGGAGATGATAAAGACTGAGAGTAAGTAGCAAGAAGGGACAGAAGATAATCTGTAAACTTTCTTATTCATAACCTGCATCCAGTAAATGACTACACGTATATGAGCTGAAACTGTACAAATATACATTCATAGGCTTTAGCAAGCAGGCAAGTATACAAACAAGAACCTAACCTGGCCCCCATAAGCCTGGAAGGTGCAAGTAACACACAAATAACCTACCGAGGCCCCCATAAGCCCTGGCAAGTACAATTCAATCTATATGCCCCATTCCAGGTTCCTATGAATCTACTAGTACTATAGCCAACCTACCTGGCTTATGGGTCTGCATTTGAGCCGCTGGACTCCAGTAACTATGTCTGAGCCTGGTGGGCTCATGTAACTGCACCCTGGGCATACAAGGCTCGAAGATGGTCAGTGATGCTGGTAGGACATAAAAAGAGGTCCATACGTGGATGGACGTAAATATGGCCTAGGCTTGAGTATGGTCCTATTGGACATCATATAGCTCCTTAGAGCTATCAATAGCCCCGTAGGCGATGACATAGTTAGCAATCCTGAAGTTGGTCAATGAAAGACTATCCTAGGTGGGGTCAATCCCAACCGATATACTATATCTTAGTCCCAATCTAGACACACAGAAGGTGTATCTGGCTCATAAGGCCTAACGCGACCACTACTCACCCCTGGAATAGTGTGTATAGATGCCAACAGGAACACGCCTTGTGCCTATGTCTGATTAGAGGATCCTGATAGTGATCATAATCTCTAATGGTCTACACCGGATAGGGCGAGATCTTGAGTGGCCTAAACGATACTCTGAATTTCATGCTAGGACAGTGATAGCTCATAAGCATTCCGTAAGGTCGCAGACGACCAACTATTAGTTCCCTCACTTAGAACAACTGTAGGGCTGCTTCTTAATCAGACATGCTCCTGAGCAGTCAGCCCCTAACCTTCCCCAGGCGGTTACTATAATTCTTATCCTGAAGGTAATACTGTTCTACTATAGTTCTAGTCCCTTATATCTTAACTTGGTTTGTTCAGATTTCATATATCTTCTCTGTCAATTCCTAACCTTGTAGGTAAGTTTATCATGACATAGCCACTCATAGCAACCTGTACCCGAGTATCTTATAAGAGCAGGCTGGGGCATTGGCCACGCATTCAACTACTGATAAGGTTCCCTCCCTAGGGTACCCATAGGTCTATCTGACTTGTACAACTGGGATAGCTTCCTGAGCGACCTATATTACAAGCACTAAGTCGACTGAAACTAATAGTCACTGGTAGTAGCTAACTAGATGGCATGCTGTCACTCAGTTCCCTTGGAAACCCTGGTGCTCCTGACTCTAAATTATGACCATCCTATCCAAATTCTATCCCTGGAGGTGTCAAGGTACGCCAACGGTCTCTGGGCGAGCTTTACTAACAACACAGGTGTCAAACTAAAATTTATATCGCCCGGTTGCGCTCGATGCTGTCCATCGTACCAAATCAGTCCTAATAGTTAACCATGACCTTCTAAGGCCTTGGCATGATAGCAAAACATCAAAATTCTACTAATACAGTGCACGAAATATGGAGGAGCTTTTATGATGCTCCTAGCATGAGTCACACTTAACATACTCCTTCCCGACGAGGGATACTGTAATATACAATCAAAATGTCTTTAAGTAGCTAACCAAAATATATATATAATCATATTCTACTGACAGTAGCTAATCACAACATATATAATCCTTATCAACTAGAAGCAGCTAATTACAACGCATAGGATTGTTGGCTCCATTCAAGAACATTGGTTGTATCATTATACGACAAGAATACTTGTCGAAGGGATAAGCCTTAACATACCTCGAATGTCGATTCTCGTTTATTCGATTAGTTTCAACCTGTAGCCGGAGATTCGATTCAATTGAGGCCTTTATACTGAGAAAATAAGGCTATTTCAATAGTAGGAATCGGTGAATAACAATATCTTTCAATAGGGTTAACTATAACTTCAAATACATTTTATTCGGCCAAAAACTTACAATTTCTCAAGAGTTTATAAGGGAGAAATGCTTACCTATTACCTGTGGCCGTTTAGAATCCAAATTGGAGCAATTCCAATAACGTTTTCTCGGTAGAGTTCCGGTGTACTGGGCGAATTTTCAAGAAATAACTCCGCAAAGAAGATCCCCGTAGGCCTAAAACTTGTTACCCAAAGTTAATTTGCGTTTGGACGGAGTTTGACAGCGCAATTTGATGAAAATACGATGAAAATTGTGTTTTCTCCCTGTTCTCGGTTGAGGGTCTATGGATGAATGATTTGAATCATCATGGAGGGGCATTATATAGTATTAGGATGGTGGCTAGGTTGGGCATGGTGCGCCGCTCATAGCGCCAAAACACAGGTGCGACGTGTCGCCCATTGCGCTGAGAAAGAGGAGCGACACGCCAGCCCTTGTGCCGAGGGTGTGGAACGATGCGGCGCCTGGGGCGCCCTGCCTTGAGCTTCAGCCTCTTGCTCGCTTAATTCTATACTCATCCATTCATTCCCCGAGCCTTTTTCTGTATGTGTCACACTTTAAAACTCTCGACATACATATGAATGCATTGACTAAATGATGGGGACTTATGGGGTGTAACACCCAGGACCAATGACTAGTCACAACAAGTCATGGTCAACCCCAACGACTCATCATGTGACCATTGGATCCTGACGGTCAATTTTTCAGGCATTCCTTCGGTGTCATTTTTGTAACTTCCAGTTATTTTAGCACCTAAGCTACGTTGTTTTGGGGTAAATTATCAGGGGTTAAGGGGAGTTAGTCAATTCTTCTCCCTCATTTCTTATTGAATATCTCAAAAACAGAATGTAACAACGAAAGGTTTCTTTCCAGCAAGAGCTAGGGTTTCGTTTCTTCTCCGAATTTCCAAGAGCTTCATCAAGAGATTTTTCTACAGATATGTGGGACTTCAACAAAGGTTTCCTTTCCCCTTTGTGTCCCAAATTATTTTTCAGAAAAACTTTATAAATTATAGTTCCGCAGAAGATTGAAGCTAGGGTTTCTAGTTAGTTAAGAGACTCCTTAAATCTTGTTAATTTCCCTATATTTACATGATTATTCCTAGCTGATATTCATATCCTTGTTTTATTTATACAGTTGCTTTCTTAGTCTTGATCTTTAGCTTGATTTTGAACAAAACATGTATGATTTAGAACTCATATATAAATGTTGTATTAGTACGATTTTCTCTCGAATTATGAATGCTAGTACAGATACATGAACAAGAAGTTAATGTTATAGNGTTATAGTATATTCTATCTTAGAATTTCTGTCGGTACTCAATATACTAGTATTCCCTAGAAATGTCAACTGATTAGTTTGACTTTTATCTGTCTTTTGAAAAACATAGTAAACTCAGTAGTATCAGTTTATCAGCTAGTCAATTGTTCTTTAGACCATAACGACGCTTTCAGATAAAGCAGCTCTGACGAGTCCTATAACATAGTTTCTTTCTAGTCCTTAGACTATCAGAACACTTCTAGATAAGTAGTTTTGACTTAGTCTTAGGATATCACTTTTGAGCTATCAGCACAATTAGATATATTTAGAATTTCCAGGGGGAGTCGTACTTAGCACCGAGCGGACCGAGGTTCACACACCACACCCCAAAACTTTTCTAAACCAAATTCAGATATTGCATGAAAAACCACAGAAAACCAGAAAATTTTCGGTCTCAAACGACTCCCACAATGGACCGTTGGTGGAACCAACGCACCGTTGTAAGTGGTTGTAGTTAGAAACAACCTTTCTTTGAAGGGAAACAACGAGTCATAGGATGACCCGTCTTGTCGTCCATTGAATCCCAATTCAGAGGTCTACCGGACCCTTCCTCGAAACAACGAGAAGGAACAACGTCCTGTGGTAGCCTCCAACGAGCCATTGTGAACACCCGTCATTCAGTTCCAAAACCCACCAGGGTGAACCACGAGGGGATACAACGGCCCATTAGTTCTACCAATGAGTTTTTGTTATCACTCGTTGCCCCTGTGTCCTATTTTCTTACCAATTCCAATGGGAGGTATCAACGGCCGATTATAACTTCCAACGGAACATTGTACCTAACTCTGGGTCACCCTTGTGAACCTAGTTTCTGAACCCAGAAACCACGGCCAGATTCAACGGGCCGTCATTTCAACCAACGACCCGTTCTAAGGCCCGTTGATTTCAGTCGGCCATATTTCAGTTTCAGCTCCCAGGGTTACTTTTGTAATTTCCCACCTTTTTAATCCCTAACCCATGCCATTTTAGGGTCACTTAGGAGGGAGAAAAAGGGATAGAAAGACATTCCCCCTTCACTTTGACTAATCCTCTCAAAAATTAGAACGTAGAAATAGTCAGGGAGTTTAAAGCAGAAGCTAGGGAAAATGTCAATCTTCTCAGTTTTTCTCAGATATTTTCACTAGAGTTTCTTCTACAGGTATGTGGGAATTCAACAAGGAGATTGTTCTCCCCTTGTGTCCCCTAAAACTCTTTCCCTATTCCCTATCAGTTCTAGCCCTGAGTTTATCGAAAGTGAAGATATTGTTGTCATACCTTGAAAAATTCATGTGGAACCCTAATTTATGTTCATTGTAGCTAATTTCCACCAGCTTGTAATCAAAATGATTCTTGTTCCATCAATTTAGAAATTCAGCCCTAACTTTTGAAAAGTCAGAAATTAGAATCCTGCTTAAGCTTTGAATTTTTGAGAATTGTTTGCATCTTTCAGAGCTAGTGGCTTTTATAGTGCTTGTATGTGTTAAAAAAACTCAGTTACTGGTATGCTATTGAGATTCAGTCAGAAAGCCTATATACTTTGTAGTTTCTTAGAATTGTTAGTTCAGCTTCAGTCAAAGTACTAGAATATTCAGTGTTAGTTAGAAATGTTAGTCTAGCCTCAGTCAAATTTTCACAACCTCCGGGTTGACCAGAATAATGTCAGCTGATCAATTTGACTATAGAATTTCTCGAGGTTCTAGTAGTACCTCCTAGATATCAGAATCAGAATTCAGTTATTGGTCCACTAGGCAGTCATGACATTTCAGATATATAGCTCTGATTTGCCCCAAGACCCCAATTCAGATTTCAGTTTGTTCTTAGACGGTTACGATGCTTCTAGATTAGCAGCTCTGACCAGTCTAGAACCCAGTTTCAGAATCTGGTTTGATAAGACTCTCAAGGTTCTTTCATTTATATATCCCTGACTAATCTTGGACCCTAATTTTGAGCTATCAGTCGCAGTACAGTATAGGTTTCCATCGGGAGTAGGACTTAGCACCAAGTGGACCGAGGTTCCAGCGCATGCAGGTTCACAGAACTACGTTGCCAGCGTAGGTTATAGTTACAGATTATTGGCCTAATTGGCCCCAAACTTTTGTGATCACCAGCCTCATGCCTTTATACCCTGGAAAGGTATATTGGGTCCTACTAGTGGGGTTATACATCAGACTCCTCGTCTAGCTCACGTGGTTATATGTTGGTTATAGCCTCTCCCACTAGTCAGTACAGTTTAATCTCAGATTCTTCAGTCCAAATAATTTTAGTGCATTATTTCAGACTCAGTATCTCATACTTAGGACATGTTTATGACCATCAACCAGGGTCATTTTTTACTATATCAGTTGTACACTAGTTGTATCAGTTTTCAGCATTTCAGTTGGTCATTTCATGTCATATCAGTTCAGTTACTAGTTCTATCATATTATTCATGTTTCTCTCACTTACNCACTGGCATGTTACGAGTATTACACCTTGATGTATATGCATTGTTAGATCCAGGGGCTACTCTATCATTTTTGATGCCCTATGTTGCTAATGGTTTCGGAGTCAGTCCAAAAATCTTATCAGAACCCTTCTCAATCTCTACTCCGATTGGAGATTTAGTTATAGCTAGACGGGTGTATAGAAATTGTTCTATCATAGTCCTTCAGAAAGTCACCTCAGCAAATTTAGTAGATATATCCATGATCGATTTTGATGTTACCTCGGCATGGATTGGTTATATTCATATTATGCCTTAGTCAATTGTAAAACCCATGCAGTAGAGTTTAGATTTTCAGGTGAGCCAGTCCTAGAGTGGAAGGGTAGTTCAACTGTGCCTGTAGGTCGCTTTATTTCCTACCTTAATGCTAGGAAGATGATTTCTAAGGGTTATATGTACCATCTAGTTATGGTTAAGGATACTACATTCGAAACCCCAACTATCCAGTCAGTTCTCATAGTGTGTAAATATCCAGAGGTATTTTCAGATGATTTACCGGGAATCCCTCCCCAGCCGGAGATTGATTTTTTTATTGACCTTATTCTCGATATGTAGCTTATATCTATTCCTCCTTACAGAATGGATCCAGCTGAGCTAAAGGAGTTGAAGGAGAAGTTGAAGGATCTTCTAGACAAGGGATTCATCAGACCTAGCAAATCCCCATAGGGTCTGCTAGTTCACTTTGTCTGTAAGAAGGATGGTTCTATTCGGATGTGCATTTATTATCGGCAATTGAACAAGGTTACCATCAAGAAAAAGTATCCTCTCCCCAGGATTGATAATTTGTTTGACCAACTTCAGGGTGCTAAATGTTTTTCGAAGATAGACCTTAGGTCTGGATACCATCAGCTCAGGGTTGGGGAGAGTGACATTCTGAAGATAGGCTTCAGGACTCGGTATGGTCACTATGAGTTTGTAGTTATGTCTTTTGGACTAGCGAATGCTCCTGTAGCTTTTATTGATTTGATGAACAGGATGTTCAAGCCGTACTTGGACTTGTTTATGATTGTGTTCATAGATGATATTCTCATATACTCTCAGAGCAAGGAGGAGCATGCCACTCATCTGAGGGTGGTGGTACAGACTCTCAAGGATTGCCAATTATATGCTAAGTTTAGCAAATCTGAGTTTTGGTTGAATTCAATGGCATTTTTGGGTTATGTAGTGTCAAGTGAGGGTGTAGAGGTGGACTCTCAAAACATAGAAGTGGTGAAGAATTGACCTAGATCAGTGAATCCTTCGGATATCAAGAGTTTCTTTGGTTTACCTGGTTATTATCAGAGATTTGTTGAGGGGTTTTCATCCTTTGCAGCCTCATTGACTAAGTTTACAATGAAGAAGGTGAAGTTTCAATGGCCGGAGGCTTGTGAGAAGAGCTTCCAAGAGTTGAAGATTCGACTCACCTCAGCACCAGTGTTAACCCTACCCAAGAATACTGATGGGTTTGTGGTATATGGAGACGCTTCGAGGATCGGCCTTGGTTGTGTATTAATGCAACACGGTAAGATTAAAACATATGGATCCAGGAAGCTGAAGGTCTATGAAAAGAACTACTCGAATTTGCGGCGGTAGTATTTGCCTTGAAGATTTGGAGACATTTGTACGGGGTCCATGTAGATGTATTTATAGACCACAAAAGCCTACATTATTTGTTTACCCAAAAGGATTTGAATCTGCGCCAGAGAAGGTGGTTGGAGCTTTTGAAGGATTATGATATGAGTGTTCTCTATCATCCGAGCAAGGCTAATATGGTGGAAGATGCTCTTACTAGGCATTCCATGGAGAGTGTATCTCATGTAGATGAGGAGAGGAAAGAGTTAGTAAAAGATGTGCACCGACTTGCACGACTAGGAGTTCTTCTGGTTGATTCGACGGATGGTGGTGTCATTATTCAGAATGGATCAAAATCATCTTTAGTGACCGATCTTAAGGCTATACAAGACGAGGATCCTATTTTGGTTAAGTTGAAGGAAGCGATTCAAAATCAAAAGGTCGAGGTTTCCTCCCAAGGGGGAGATGGTGTACTCCGATATTAGGGTCATTTGTGTGTTCCGGATATTGATGCTTTGAGAGATTGGATTTTGCATGAGGCTCATGGTTCCAGATACTCTATACATCCAGGTGACACCAAGAATTTTCGTGACCTACGAGAAGTCTATTGGTGGAATGGCATGAAGAAGGACGTAGCACAGTTTGCGGCTAAGTGTTCGAATTGTCAACAGGTGAAGGTTGATCACCAGAGACTAGGAGGTGTACTTCAAGAAATAAGTATGCCTACTTACAAGTGGGAGGAGATCAATATGGACTTCATCACAGGGTTGCCTCTCACTCATCGATAGTATGACTCTATTTGGGTGGTTGTGGACAGGTTGACTAAAGCAACTCATTTTCTACCGGTCAATACTACCGATTCAGTGGAGGATTATGCTAAATTATACAATTGGGAGTTAGTTCGGTTGCATGGGGTTCCATTGACCATTATATCAGATAGAGGTGCTCCATTTACCTCCCAGTTTTGGAAATCATTTCAAAAGGGACTTGGTACTCAGGTCAAGCTTAGCACAACCTTTCACCTGCAAACAGATGGTCAGGTGGAGCGAACCATTCAATGTTGAGGATATGTTGAGGGAGTGTGTAATTGATTTCAAGGGTTGTTGGGATGACCATTTGCCTCTCATTTAGTTTGAGTATAACAACAACTACCATTCTAGCATTCAGATGGCTCCGTTTGAGGCTCTCTATAGGCGGAGATGTAGATCACCTATTGGTTGGTTTGAATTCAGTGAATTTGCGATGATAGGAACAGATTCAGTCCATCAGGTTGAAGAGAAAGTTGATCTTATAAGGGACAGGTTGAAAATAGCTCAAGGTCTCAAAAGTCCTATGCGGATGTGAAAAGGAGAGAACTTTAGTTTTAAGTCGACGATTGGGTGCATCTAAAGGTGTCTCCCATGAAGGAGGTGATGAGGTTCGGAAATAAAGGGAAACTCAGTCCTTGTTATGTTGGTCCGTACTGGATTGTGAAACAGGTTGGCAAGGTAGCATATGAGTTTGAGTTGCCCTCAAAATTAGCTTCAGTTCATCCAATTTTCCGTGTATCGCTCTTAAAAAAGTGTTTGGGTGATCCAGCTTTGGTTGTTCTAGTGGCCATTGTTGGTTTGAAGGAAAACCGTAGTTATAAGGAGGTGCCAGTGGAAATACTGGATCATCATGTTCGAAATCCAAGCAACAAGGAAGTAGCTTCAGTCAAGGTTTTATGCAAGAATCAGCATGTTGAGGGAGCTACATGGGAAGCTGAAGCAGATATGATGGCTAAATACCTATACCTATTTCCTTCCAGCTTAGTTTCAGCTTGAGGTATTAGTTTCCTCCTTAGTATCCTATTCAGTTCATGTTAAGTTCAAGTTTCCACAGTTTTCTTCAAGACAACATATGTATGTGTCATTTACGAATTCAGTTCAGGCATGTATTCTAGTTCGGAGTCAGTTACTCTATTAGTTTCAGCATAAATGTTCAATATTTGGAATGTTAGTTGCATTTTTTCCAGCTTTTCAGTATCTTTACCTACATTCGAGGATGAATTTTCCCAAGGGGGAGATAATTTTAATACCCTGGAATTCCGTAAGACTAGACTCGAGAATTGAAATGAAAAGTAGCAGAAAAATCTGAAAATTTCTCAGAACGAGTTGTGGTACGGGTCATTAGTGGGACTAACGACCCGTTGGAAGTCTCCGTGGTGAGGATCTATGAGGGAAGGCTGGGAAGTAATGGTTCAAAGGACAACCGTTGGTGGAAGCGACGGTCTGTTGGAATGGGTCATTAGGTTGATGGTCTTGAGCAAAGGGAATCCTGGAACGACTCTTTCTTAGGAGCAACGAGTGATTTATAACTGGTCGTTGGAAGGAAATCCCGAAGATGAAAATTCTAATTGATTAATCTATGAGGTTTTTACCCAATATGTTCAGATTATGATTTCCAAAAAAAGCATGCAAGCCCTACTCTTAGAATCTTATCTTTATTATGTTTTATAATATGCATGATTTATGATTTTACTTACTTAGGGATTTTACTTACCTTGTATACTCGGTACATTCCATGTACTGACTGTATACTCAATGTTGTATCGTTTTATGATATAGGCTCGGATATTCAGACTCAGCCTCATCATTAGTCAGACCTGCAACTTTAGCACTTATCAGCCAGAGTGGTGAGTCCTCATCATTCGAGGTCCTTTCTTTTCAGTCCTTTCTTTTCAGTTGTACCTATTACTTTCAGTTCCAGACTTTAGTGTGTTAGTTGGGGTCTTGTCCCATCAACTCGTCATAGTAGAGGCATTTCAGACATATAATGTATTCAGCTTCGGTTTTGAGTTTTGTATTCATACGTTATGTTATGTTCATACTTCCTCTATGTTAATTACGATGATCTTTCGTTTTATTTGAATGAGTTAGATGTTATGTTCATACCATGGGTCGACTTAGAACCTCTCGGGGTTTTATGTCCCCTATCTCTATTTGGGCCTATGTTCGAGTCATGACACACCAACCAACAAGAACGGAAGCAATGAGCTTAACATACTCATCTGACATCTTCTGATAGTGAAAGTTCTCACTCAGCTCCATGAATGTCATCTGATGTCTACGGGGATCCTGATAATGCTCAAACTCACACTTCTTGAAAAAGTATGAAGCAAACGTTGTCAATAAAAAACCCAACAAAGAGGTTGGGTCGAACACCACAGGGAATAAGGTAAGATCTAGTCTAATGCAGTACTTAAACTTATTGGTAAGTTATCTACGAATTGGGGGGTTTCAAAGAAAAATAATATTAAGCAAGATTGTAATTGTGGTTGTTATCGATATTTGAAAATAATTAGGGTAAGTTTTCCCCATGGATTTATAACTACTTCTGATATACACACGTGATCAATTCCAATACTTACTTGTAGAACTGATAACTGGGGTTCATCCAAACGACTAGTTCATCCCTATTGGATGACTATACTCCATCACCGTGTTAGGTCTCATGAGCGATTTCAAACTAAACATTATCAATGTGTTCCAAATTAACTTTCCTGCAACCGCAGCTCAAGTCATACTATGATAAAAAAAATCAAGGCTTTGTTGTAATTTTCTTTTCCTAATCTCTACTTCTCTAGGTTTAAGAAAGTAAAGAATTCGAAGTCCTAATGTTGCGCACCATTATGAAATGTTAAAAGATGAAGAGAATACAATAAAAACGTTTAGCATTAGTTTTGAATCACTTTATGTAACCCTATTTCATTAATCCACCATGGTTCCCACAACCCTAATTGTGGAGGATTTACCCTCTCATAATTGTAAGATTACAATTAGCATTCATAGACAAACACATAATTAAATACTTACAACAACAATTGGAAGAATATCTGCTTTGAATATCAATAAACAAACTCAAGAACAATTGATAAAATCAAGTGTTGTTCCTAAAAATTGCTTTCCAAAACCTGATAATAATTCACAAATAAAACTTCTTTCAAAGCAATCTCACGTCTACTACCTTCTCTCTATGTTGTTCTAACTTCCTCTCTAATTACATAGAAATAATGGGTATTTATAATAGTATAGCAAGCCTTCCTTATTCCTTCATGGACTAGAATTGAGATTCATTAACTCCTTTTTCTAGTTGAAGTGAGATTGGTCTTTCTAAAACTAACCT
The DNA here is from genome assembly GCA_018107945.1 of Datura stramonium. Lineage (NCBI taxonomy): Eukaryota > Viridiplantae > Streptophyta > Magnoliopsida > Solanales > Solanaceae > Datura > Datura stramonium. Next base: position 585,635 of record JACEIK010000009.1, on the reverse strand, counting down.
AGAAAAGTATTTATAAAAATAATTAGAACTTTTTCCTAAATTTACTGGGAAAGTAATTTAACTTCCTCCACTCGATCCTACTACTCGTACCATGAACCTACCAGTCGTATCTTCCTCTCGTACAATGCTCAACAATCTTGAATTTGGTTAAGTCCTGGAAGTTGGTATGACTCTTACAATGCTCTTATGAGTCGTACAATACCTGTCGTGGTCTAATCTTATGAAGTAGGGCATTCTCTAAATATTTTCACGAGTGTTGTGGAACGGCTCGTACCTTGATATCATGACTCGTGACTGCATCATACCCTAGGATCTGCCCATCACATTTTCTTTGAAGTTCACCATGGCTCTTTGGTTCGATTAGTATGTGGTCATCACGACTCGTATCTTCCATACGTACCATGAGCTCAGACAAGTGCAATATTTCTATAATTTTCCATAATTGATATGGTCCGGCTCGACCAAGAGTCGTACATGGCAGTGCCTTGTGTTGAATTTTATCACGGATGCTATGTACAGCTCGTACTGAAGTCTGCAATTTTACCATTTTCAACACTCTTTTCTCTTATTTTGCACATTTCAACTCCAATGCATAATTTTCCTGAAAACGAAGTAAAAACGCATCTGTATAAAAACACCTATGTCCATGCTATTTTTCCAGTTTTAAATATCGAAAGTGTTGTAAACTTACAGCATATCAGATCCTCGTGCAGTTTTCCCTAATATTGACAAGTATTCTGAACAAACAACATGGTTCCCTCCATCAACTCAAAATTCCAGTAATTGTCAGCTTGATGATCACTTTAGAAGCATTCTCCAAGTTTAGCCGAGCAAAGATAAGCACTTGAATCCTATCTTGGTTGTTGCCCTATGCCTGCTCATGGTTTTCTGCCATAGCTAACCTGCGAAAAGTCATATCAATCTTAGGATCAAGATGAGCCAAGGTTGGTCCCTGGCTTCTCATAGCTGGCATATACTAAACAGAACACCTGCAAACTTCAACAACCAACAAACAAATGTAAAATGAAGAATAGCGGAAAAAAAATCCTAACCTACAAACAACTAATCAATCTTCAAGTCTCTGACAATGGTGCCAAAAATTTGATTTCGCCCAAACGCACGCAAGCGCACATGGTCGTCATGTAATATAGGAAAATGAAGTCCCGATTAGTGATCCCATAGACACTTGTCAGATTAATTACTCAAGGTTAACACTTTATTTCATTATTTTAATAAAACATATAAAAATGGGGATTAGTTTGGGAGTTATAATACCAAACATGAAAGGTAAATTTAACTAAAGATTTGAATGCAAATTAATAAATGTTGTAATTCAAATGATGATATAATCTAGGGTATTGGATCTTTTGCTTCAGGTTGAGTTTTAAGACTTGAATACGCTAGACTAATTCTTTTTGAGGTTGCTACTTGCCAGTTACTATCCCATTTTTTTCCACTCTCCCAAACATCCAAGAACTATCTTATGAACCCTAATGCCTATATCCCTATGGTTGCAGGAGAAGCATGAGACAATGGTTGTGACTATTTGTATTCATCTGAACAGGGTTGAAGGGTATATTCCTATCCTAGACTATGAAATCTATCCTTGAAACCATGGGTAAAGGGTCCTTGAAACCTGTTCTACACTTAATTTTAACCCTCTTGGTTCCCTCTCCCGAGTTCAACCAAAAGCTAATAGATATATTCGTGAGGTGATCAAACTAACGAATAAGCAATTAACATAAGTATAAACAGCCTTTAAGAAGAATCAAGAGCTAACATAAACAAACTTTCAAACTTCAACCATCTTCCATGGACAAAACCCTAGAACAAGAGTTTAGCCACTCATATTCAAGTGGAAAACTAGAGAATTCATCATTCGCATAAAAAACATAAATTAAAGAAAAAACCTAGAAAATGAACTTTTCTCTTTCTCCAAGAACTGCATACAAAGTGATGAATATGATGAATGATTAACTCCAAGGCCGTAAAAGAATTCCCTAGATGTTATATTTATAAGCATAAACTCCCCTACCTTGGCTTCCCTGAGCTCCCTCGAAAAAAAATCTG
>JACEIK010000009.1:550422-583421 GCA_018107945.1 Datura stramonium | reverse complement strand
GGGAGACTGGATTATAACCAGTAACTGAACTTGTAAAGTAGTTACTGCAAAATAGGCGAATTCTAAAGAAAATCAATAATAAAAACAAATATCAAAATTTTGATGCTAAGTCAATATCAAAAGATAACTAGGGTTTGTGTTCCCCATGGGTTCCTAACTTCTTTAGGTTTACACTCATGATCATCACCAATACTTACTTATAGAACTGATAACTTAGGTTCATTTAAACGACCGACCAGTCCCTATTGAATGACTATACCCAATCCCTCGACCAAGGCTCATGAGAGATTTCAAAACTATCCGTTATCACTAAGTTCCAGATTTAACTATCTTGCGACCACATCTCAAGTTAATACAATGATCATCAAGATCAAGGATCTATTGTAATTCTCTTTTCCTAATCTCTACCTCTTCGACCAAATCAAGTAAAGAATTCGGGAATGTCATAACGTTGCACACCGTTAAGAAATATTTAAGCATGAAGAGAGTACAATATAAGTGTTTATATTAGTTTTAAGATCACTTTGTGTAACCCTAGCTTGTTAATCTACCATGGTTCCCACAACCCTAGCTATGGAGGTTTAGCCTCTCTTAGTTGCAAGGTTGTTAATTGCATTCATTATTAAATACATAAAACAATACTTACAACAATGAGTGAGAAAAAACACTTCCTTCTATTACTCCATAAAATCTTGAAAAAACAAGTAGTAAGAACAAGAATAATTCAATAACAGGTTGATCACAAGTTAAGACCAACTCGATCCTCTCTTTCTTAAGGTTTATGCTCTCTAATTTTATCAAAACTCACGTCCCTATAAAAATATAACCTTAAACCTATTTATACAGACAAAAGAATCCTTTTCCTAAACCAACGGGGTGAATTTCCATATCTGTCACCACCAGTGCCACGACTCGACCTATGATCCGTAGCATGCTCCTACGATCCGTAGCAACCTCTCGTACAATCTCAACTGGATAAATTCTAGTTGTGTTGGATCTGGGTATGACTCATACCATCGACTCACAACTCATACTTAACTCCCGTACTTTGAATAAGAGATTTTGAAGTTTTTTTGAAGTTTATCACTACTAGAATGGTATGACTCTTACCTTTGTCTCACGGGTTGTACTTACTTCTCGTAGCAGGAGTCAGACTCAAAAGCAATTCTCCTGGATTTCACCATGACTTCTTCATCAAGACTCATACAAGCCTACTACTAATTGTACTGGGACTCGTGGGTCACATCTGCTCAACCTTAACTTTCAGCAACTTTTCATGGCCATCAGTACGACTCATAGGTCCTTCCTACAATCTGTGCTATGGTCTACACTTTTTTGTCCATTTTGCACTTTTTAAGCTATCTTTTGTAATTTTCAGTTCCAACACCTGTTTATCCTGTAAAAAAGGAAAAGTACCTCATATCCTCATAAATACACCTAATCCCATGTTATTTTATTAGATTTGAGCATCGAATGTGCTGTAAACCCACACCACATCAATTTCATCTAAAATTTTGCCTCTAGCGCCACACCAGCCATCTCACCAAGGTGTTAGCCAAAATTTGGCACTCTAGGGTTTGGCGTGCCACGCCACTCATTGGACCAGAGTGTTGGGAAATTTCTCAAGACCGGAATACATCTGGCACACCACGCCACTCATCTCGCCAAGGTGTTGATCAAAATTCTTCTGAAGTGTGGGTTCTGGAGCACCACGCCACCCAATGCACCAAATTGAGCATAATTTTCTCTAATGTCAGGGTTCTGGTGTGCCACTCCAACTATCTTACCAGGCCAATTTTTGCCAGCTCTTCTTTCTTTATACCTTGGATAATTTTTTAGTCCTTTTTCCTTGGTTTCCTACTCAAAATATCTAAAAACATTTGTTAGCTCACAAGAGACACATAAACATGAATTCATGCATTTAATAAGTATAATGTACTCAAAACAAGGCAAAACATGGGTAAAAACATGGCAAATGGGCATTAGAATATGCCTAACATTAGTCTAAAGATTTGGTTTTGTTTTAGCTCAAGTTTTGATGTATAGTTATGGTCGGACGGAGCGCTGATCCACCTATCACTATGATATTCACATAGAGGCTTTGTGGACTTAGTTCAGTATTTTGCAGTTAGGTTTATGGCCTTACTAGCTTTCCACAGTTCATTCAATTGTGTTGTGCCTAGTTAGCCCATTGTTTCTTATTGTTGAGTTGTAACCTCATCGGTCCATACGTTGAGCTATAGTAGATTATTATATGTGGCCTTATTAGCCTAAGTTTATAGTTATAGATGTTACATATCCCGTTTCTTGATCTATAAGGTTTCAAGTGCCAGTGGCACCCTCCCTCCTCATTTAGGGACATGACTGTTATTTTGTCATGTGTGTGATTGTTTCGATAGCCTTGAAATCTTGACTCTTAATCGTGATATTGGCTTCTATTTTGGGGGTGAAATAGGGTTGAGGGAATAGCTCACATGTGCTAAGATTCATATGCTTGAAAGGCATGTTGGTGTGTCGATTGTGGTGTGAAATTTGTTTAAAATCATCAGGCCCAACGTAGAACTTTTGATATAGTTGTGGGTTGTTTATACTTGTGTTTTGTGTGTATTTTGATGTTTTTTAAATCTTGTATATTTTGTGGTGCATTGAGAGGCTCTGCGATAACTTGCAAGTTTGTGATGGTTTTTGGCTAAGTTGAGCCCCGGCTTGTGAGGACTTAGAAGTCCATGACTATTTTCGGCAAGGTCATACTTGTGAATTGTGATGCCTATAGGTCCATGATGTTTTTTCTGGTAATGTTGTGGTTATGATATGATATATTAGTTGTATTCAAATGTTAGTAACTATTTCGTTTAGTTGTGAACTGAATAAATGAGTTAGCAGTAGCGACAATTGTTGTAATGTTGGGTAGTCCAGTTTGATATTAGGTATCATTCTATAATCTATTATTAGTGAACTCTGATTTGGGTTGTCCTATTAATGTCTTTTGTACTTCCTATTATTGTCCTATCTATCTAAATGTTATCTTCTATCTCCTTACATAATTGGTACATTTCCATACTGATGCCCCAATCATGGGGGCATTGTATGCATACCTGCAGGTATTGACTGATGGGCAGATTGAGACCTGCGTTGCTTAGAAGAGTCCCTGACAATTAGGAAGCTCCAACTTGTTCGTAGTTACCTTGTTGGTTGTTTTTGGAGTTGCTTAAATATTGGGTAGGTCAGGTGTCATGGCCCAAGCATGGACAACAGACCCAAAACAATGAATGACTCCAAGCTAACCCATGGCACATCCATAGCATATTTGAGAGCATAAACTAAGCATAAATAAATATAAACATAACCTGAGTAGAAGACTGTACATCATAGAACATAAGTATAGACATCAAACCTGAATCATATAATAAAGAGTTATTTGAAAAGCCTCTACTCAGCCTCTACTCAAACGATGAGCAGATGGGACAACATCCCTAACTAGCTCGCTAAGTCTGAAAATAGAAGATATAAACCTATAACATAAAGCTGATAAGTGTCCTAAAAAAAAGAGGACTCACCCATACTGGGCTAAACTGAACTGGATCAGAGTGGGAGCGGAGAATGGTCACCCGAACATATATCATGAGATGAAATAACATAGAAGTATGTGGTCAGTACTTTAAATATATTGAATATGTAAGGTAATTAAATCATGTTAGTAAAATGATATTCAGAGACATGAGGATAAAGTAAGCATTTGACATGAGAGTAAGGGAAACATGCTAAAATCATGACTGTTAGATAATCATAAACATAAGTTGTTCATCATAAGCTGAAGCATAATGACCCAAGGTTTTGAAAGTAAAATCACATAGTTTAAAATGTTTGAAAACATAAGTAATAACTCATAAACTAGTCAATAGGTCAATTATACTATAAAACATGATATCATAAATCTTTTATGTGCGTAACATAAAACATGAGGAACAACAGAAGACTCGTCATAACCAACACCATCATGATAGAGCTTACATGATGCCCAACTATATCGCTCAAGCTGGCAGAGCCGTTGCAAGATTGCCAAGGAAAGGAACAAATAAGGCATGATATCACTCGTGAATCCTTGTATGGTTTGAACATGAACATATATCTATAGAGGCACGTAGTTCTGAGACCCGGGGTTTTCATAAACCCCTGGCCTAATTGGTGCTACACACTACTCTCAAAAAAATATGCACGTGGCTCATAGTCATCATCGTGAAACATGCTTGATCTTGCATGAGATAGTATAAAATCATGTAATCATAATCATACTTGACATAAGTGAATAGCCATGAAAATAATGCCACAAAATTGGCCATGATACATAAACTTGAGATTGATGAAGTTTATACATACTTGAATATATCATCTGATTTGAGGACATAGGTTTATAAGCTTGAAATTCATGAAGACATGCATAATTGGGTGAAACAATCATACACTTCAAAACATAGATTCATGAGAGATCTTGGTAGGAAACATGTATTCATAATAATAAATCATGAATTGAATCATAAAAGACTTGAATTCATAAGAGTTCATTAGAATTGAGTCTAACCCTAGAATTTCAATATATCATGCTTGAAGACTTCAAATCATGAGATAGAGATGAAATTGGGCATGAAGATGGAAAACTTTCCCCATTCATAACCCTACATACCTGGGTAAATGATTCCTTAACTTGGCTTGAAGACCCAATAGGAGTTGGGAAGTTGGAGGAGAAGAACCCTAGCTTGCCTTGAGAGAAAATCTTCAATCTATGGATGTTTGAATAGAATAAGGATTTAGGATAAGTAAAACCCTCTAATACACCGTTTAGGAATCCAATAATGACCTATTTTAGGAGTTAAAATCATAGAAAATTACAAAAATACAAAAATTAATTTGCATCCAATGCACTTCTTACATTTAAGAATTGATCTTAACACCTTGTTTTCATAAAATTCATCAGGATAAGGTCTACCCGAACATCTAGAACAGTTCAAAACTTTTCCCAAAAGTCCGAGGCATTACAATATCTTAACTCACAATTGAAACAACGATTCATACCATTATATTACGACTCGTACTGAGTCTTTGTAGCTACTAATCCTTCCCTAAAAATTTATCTAAACCTTCTTCCTACAACCCTTCAGTATGACTCGTACAATCCTAGTATGAGTCGCTGGGATCCTGTCATGGTTTCTTGGCCAGTCCTCCTGATTTCTCTAGAACCTCATGCTACGAGTTGTGGTAAGACTCACAGCTTCACATCACAAGTCATACTGTGAATGATATTGAGGGAAGGTTTTCTGTTTTTTCGCTGGTTCATCTCAAAATCTAGGGTCTAGTCTTGGGGATTTTTGGGGTGTTACATTATCTCCCCCTTGGGAACATTCATCATCGAATGGAGACTGAATAAGCTGAAAACATAGGGAAACAAGTGCAATCCAAAAATTGAAAGTTATAGACTGAATACTAATATAGTGAATGATTCCGAACTGAGATACATATACTGATCTGAATTCATGAAATGTATATGCATACTAAGACATGAAAGGAATTAAGAGACACATGAAACTACAAAGAGTAATGAGGAGGAAACTAATACCTCAAGCGGGAACTGAGCTAGAAGGGGAAAGATGCGGGTATCTAGATATCTATATGCTTTGGATACCCACGCATCTCCTTTAACAAGTTGATTTCTCCACAAAACGTTTATCAAAGCTACCTCCTTGTTCCTCAACTTCCGAACCTAACAAATCATGGATCTCAACCGGAATCTCCTCATAAATCAGGCTATCATTCACCTAATGCTCTCTCTGGAACAACTATAGTTTGTTCACCAATGCACTTCTTTAGCAAGTACACATGGAAAACTGGATACACTAAGGCTAAATCAGCAGGCAACTCTAACTCATAAGCCACATTACCAACCCCCTTTAGAATCTTGTAAGGACCAACATATCGGGGTCTAAGAGTCCCCTTCTTAACGAACCTTATGACTCCATTCATGAGAGACACCTTTAGAAATGCCCAATAATCAACAGCGAACTCAAGCTCTCTCCTCTAACATCCGCATAGGATTTCTGTCGAATCTAAGCTATTTTCAGCCTTTCTGAAATAAGCTGAACTTTCTCCATAGCCTCATGAACTGAATATGGACCTATCAACATAGATTCACCTACCTCAAGCCATCTAATCGGTGATCTACATCTCCATCCATAAAGAGCCTCAAATGGAGTAATCTGAATGCTGTAATGGTAACTATTATTGTAAGAAAACTCAATGAGAGGCAAGTGATAATCCGAACTACCTTTGAAATCAATCAAAAAAGCTTTCAACATATCTTCCAAAGTCTGAATGGTTCGCTCGGCCTGGCCATCTGCCTGTAGGTGGAAGGTTGTTCTAAGATTCACCTGAGTACCAAGATTCTTCTGAAATGATCTCCAAAATTTAAAGGTAAATTGAGTACCATGATCAGAGATGATAGACAAGGTAACCCAATTGATCACGGGAAATAATATAGGTCCCGTGATACGCTTTATAACTTAAATTAGTTGTGTTGTCTAAGTTATTTGATACATTTTTATGTGATTTTATATAAAAGTGAAGATATGTGCTAACCAACATGATTAGCCTTTGTTTTGTAGGTTTTTGATCTTTTGTTTTGTAGGTTTTTGATGACTTTTGAGGAGCTAATCTATGAATTGGTGAAGTTAGGGCTTGGAGAAGGAATAAACACGCTAACGCTTTCAAAAAAGAGGAGGCAAATAAAACAGCCCAATTGTTTAATAGTGCCACTCAAGCAGTGTGCTGCCCAAGACAGCCCCGCGTGTTGTCGCCGTGTCACGCGTGGTGGCTCCGCGACTGTTGGTGTGTGACGCGCTGCCTGCCAGCGTGCCACGGTGCCATCACAAGGTTCGCCAGGCTCACGTTGATTTCCAAAGTGAGTTGAAGCACGCTTTTCCCGTGTCACTTGAGGCGGGCCCTCCGCGATAGACTCCGTGACACTGAGCCGTTCCACGACAAAGAAATTATGCAGGTTCTCCATTTACTATAAATAGGACCCTTAACTCTAGCTTCCATTTGGTCACGATTTTATTCGTAAAACCGTAACGGAGAGAAGGGAGAAGTGGGAGAACTCATCTAGGGTTTATTAAATTCCCTTCTCATCTACCAATCTCATGTAAGTATGTAGTTAGGAGTAGATTAATAGTAGATTAGGAGTAGATTAACGTTAGTTTTACTAACATGAATGGCAAGAGCCCTTCCTCTAGGGTTGAAGACATGAATTATGATTGTAATCCTATGATATTGTTTTGGAACCGAGTTATTGATTGTTGTTTTTGTCTCTAAAATCTTCTTTATTGGTTGTTTTTATGATTGATCACCATAAAAGCATATTCGTTAGCTTGGGAAATAGCTTGAGAAGGCATTACCTAGGTCGTGACATGAGAATGTGGGGAGCATGAAGTAATCTCGGAGAGGTTCCGTTTGGATAGAAATATACCTAACACCTTGCTTGGTTGACACACGCGGAAGCATGAAAGACCACTTTGGATGTCACATCACCATTCGAAGAAGTAGTTGTATGGATAAGCTGTTAAATGGTTAGACGTGACAAAAGTCCCTAACGTTTTCCCTCTCTCAAACCACAACATAAATTGATTGCCCGACTAGAAAATAAACTCCCTCGCTCACCATGATGCAAAAGGAGGCTAGGATTGCCGTGTTTAGAGGCTCGAAAGACCATGAACATGCAATTCCAGTTATGTGAAATAACAATTGATAGTCCCATACTGATTCCATTGCGTATCGGTAGTACCCATGAGATTAACTCGGTTTTAACTCTATGTTGCTCCTAGAGCACTGTAATATGTCATGACCCAAACTAGACTTAAATATCTTCAAATGGAAATGTCTATCACCAACACTTTAGGTATTTAAGATTTACTTAGAAATGGATAGTTAGAGGAATGGTCCAAACCCCGTGGGTTCGACATTCCGGTTCTTTAATAGAGCCACTATATTACTTTGCACGACCCGCACACTTCAAGTGCTCAACAAGTTTTTGATACTGCTGTCAGACTCGGTGAAGTTTTGATAATTTATCTATTTTTGGGCGATTTTTAAATTTTCCTTAAGTGCGAGAAACTTGGTTTTAGTCTGCCTATTTGCAGTGACAGTTGTCCGCCGAAATGGGGCTAGAAATAGAGAGCCTGTAACCGCTGCTGAACTCGAACGCCAAATCCATTTGCAAAGGAGAGGTTTCAGGAGCAAAAAGTCAAGAGACTTCAAGAAAAGGACAACAACAACACCAAGGCAAAGTACGCCTTGTCATCGGAAGCAATGGCACAAGAAGACCAGTTCGCGAAGTGGCCATCCCACTAGCGACGGTCGTGACCTCTAGTATCCGTAAACCTGAGCTCCGGAGGAAACTTTGAGCTTAAACAATATGGTGCAACTCACATTCTAGTGGTCAGCCTAATCGGAATGGCACATGAGGACCAAGCAGCGAAGACTTACGTAGCTTCTGGAGATAAGTGACACGTTTTCCCCACCGCGTGTCCACGATTATGTCCGACATTGACCCTCTTCCCATTTTCTACCGTTGGGAGAGGCGAAAAGTGGTCAAGGCCGAGCCACCGAACTCCATAACTTCAAGGGATGACTTGGCTAGAAAGTCTTTACCGATTTTTTCCTTCTGTGCAAGACTCCAAAGTTGAGAAGTGAAATACTCGCCTGGCGTAAGCCCGATGAGAACTTGTATATGGCTTGGGAAAGATTCAAGTCATCGTTGAGAGACTATCCCCATCATCGCAATCAAATGAAGTGCCGGGCCCATACCTTGTAGAAAGTCTAGACCCACACAATAAAATATTACTAGACTCTACACAGCCGGGTGGGCAAGCTCGAGAAGACGTTTGATGAGTTGTACACTTTGTTGAACAAAAATTGCACAAGGAAATCCAGAGTGGCACAAAGGAATCACCGCAGGGTAGGAAGAAGACTGCATGATGTGGCGTATGGTTTGAATGCCTTGGCAAAGACAGCTTAGCTTCGTTTCAACATCAAATGTTGACTCGCCCAATAAACCGAGTATGCACCAACATCGTATGTTAATGCAGCTCAAGAAGCTCCGAGTTGGTCCGAAATTTGTGGTAATAATGGGCATAACGCGTAATCTAAAGCTGAGCCAATCCGTAACCGGCCAATTTTGTCGGGAATGCAAAGGAATCAATTTTGGAAACAACTCCAACAGCAATTATGTGGCCACCCGAATTTTTCTTGGGTGGAAATCAAAAGCATAATTTTATGCAACCTCAACAAAATCGCATCAGCTATAATAGGTAGATTGATGGGCATGAGAGCAGCCGCATTGGAGGAACACTCTAAAAAATTACGAGACCTGCACCGCTAGCGTAAAATCAGGAGAGGATGGCGCAGACTTGATGAATCAAAGCAAGTAGCCACCCGCACCTTGAAAAGCAAGTAGGTCGATAGCAACGCCGTAATCATGAGGCCGCAAGGGATTACCAAACGACGTGCATCCTAACCCCTCGGCTGCATCAATGCCATCGGGCTTTAGGAAGCCTAAGGCGCTAGGGGCCGATGCAAAGGCTTCCAAAGAATTGAGAAAAGAGGTGCAATGAGTTGGTAAGACCGTAGACCATCCACCGACATCGGAGAAAATCGTAGTGTCGGGCAACAAAATGCACACCTTCATTGCAGCCAGCACAAAGACCACCACCACCCTTCCCTCAGAGATTCAAAAAGAGCAAGGAGGAGGAATGTTTCAAAAAGTTCTTTTGAGACTTTCAAAGAACTTCACATAAATTTGCCTTTTATTGATGTCTGCGGAATGCCCAAGTATGCTAAATACTTGGAAGGACGGATGGCGAACAAAGTTAGATTGGGGACGCCCGATCAGAGCACCGACCGAGGAGGCCACAGTATTGCGCAAATGCCAAAGAAGCTCGAAGACCCAGGAGTTTTACCCTCCCCATACAAATTGGGTAAAGCCGAAGTGCTACGATCTTTGTGTGATTTAGGGGCAAAGTAGCTAATCTAATGCCCTTATCGTCATTCAACACCTTGGGATCGGGAAAACCGAGACCAATAAGGTTGATGTTGTAGCCGGGCCGACAAGTCGCGAGTGACACCCGATGGAATCATAACAGGACCTTCTCATCAAAGTAGGTAAATTTATTATACCCGCCGATTTTATTGTTTTAGATTTTCAGTTGATGACCAGTACCCCTAATCTTGGGACGAATTATTCTGGCCACCGAAGGAGCGGTGATTGATTTGAAAGAAGGGACCCCAAAAATGAGGGTCGAGGATGAAGAAGAAACCTTCCGTGCTCACTAAGAAATAAACCCATCCACACATTACGTAAAACCTTTGTCAAGTTAGTGTGTTGGTAGAGGATGAGTGTGGGGGTGGAGGAGTCCGTGGTGCACGGCCAAAGGCAAGATCAAGTGTTCAAATTTCAAGTCCGATAAAGGGCTTCAAATTGAAAAGAAGTTGGAGAAAGGGAGGAACAGAGTGGAGGATGTTTCCTCTCAACAAATAGGTAAGAAAAGGAGATGGTTCTCGAAAGAGAACCTGTGTATGAGGATGTCCCGAAGGGAAGGGGGCCCACGTCGTGCCACGACGTAAATAGCAGGCCGCTGGGAGGCAACCCAAGGGTACCAAGTACACTTTGTAATTTTAAATTGTTGTTTTGATTTTGTTATTTTAAATTTGTGTGTTTGTGTTTTGGTGGAAAGTTAGCACAGTGGAGGGGAAGTCCGAGTACCTGGAGGAGGAAGCTAGGAAGCATAGAAAAGGAAAAGTGTGGGGTCGACCACCCGCTCGGTGCAATTTGAGGAAAACATGCTACTAGCTAGGCCTAAAGGCCCTTGTGGAGTATTTCTCACCCTTGAAATGTTAATTTGATGCTACTGTGGACATAGCATGATTTAAGTGCGGTGAGGAAATTTGTGAAATTTCAAAATTTTTGTGCCTAACAAATTGTTGGTGAATGTAATGCTTGTTTGGGGAAAATGAGAAATATTTGAAAAATCTTTGTGAGTCAAGCATGAATTCATAACCCGTTGTTTTTCTTTCTGCTCTTTTCCGACCTGGGTCTTTTAAACCGAAGAATAAATTTTTTTATTTTTATTTTTTTCTTTTGTCTATACATAATTATTTTTAGTCATAGTTAGGGACTGCTTTCCGATGATGGATGGACTAAACTATTCTTGAGGAAAATTAGTCGATAGATGCTCAGTTTTTGAAACCATAGCTACATGCTTGATGTTCTTGTTATGTGTGCTATATATGATTGTGAGAGGCAAGTATGTTCGTATTGAAGCACGCAAGTGTATAACTTTGTTTGAGACACTTAGGCTCTTGAATTTGACTCAATAATTGAAGCTTAATTTTTGAATTTTCTGCATTAATGAAAAGAGTCCGCCGAATGTGTCTTGAATTGAGCATGCGTTGAGTGTAAGGTTTTGAGTATTCTATGCTATTGTGGATTGTCTAGAACTTGCCTGGTGTGTGTGTATGAAGCGAAATGAAGGATGTGAATTGTAGGAGATGATTTAGGCATTTCTTTGAACTAACCAAATTTTTATCCTCGTTTTTACCTACCTTGAAAAATTAATCCTAGTTAGCCCCGTTGTTTCCTTTGAGCCTATTCTTTGATAGCTGTAACATAAGCTTAATCCTTTTCTTTCATTAACCTTGAATTTGGACCCAAAGCTCCTAAGCGCTTGAAGAAGAAAATCTGAAAAGAGCAAAGGAGTGAGGAGAATGAAAAGAAAGGAAAAGCAAAGCAAGTTGTAGAAGGAGAAAGACAAGGTGCACTGTGTAAAAGTGGTTGATCACCGTTAAGGAGTAAGAAAACTGTGCACGAAAATTATTCATAGAGCTCCCATCACAAGTCAAAAGTGCCTAAATAAAAGGGGAAACAAAAGAGGAAATAAAGAAAATTCTACCAAGGATAAAAGGTGAAGTAAGGGAAGGAAGTTCGGGAGAATGAGGGCGTGATGTATTGAAAGCGCTTAGGAAAGATAGTCACTATTACCGCCATAAATAGTACTCCACTGCACTGGGAAGCCATGCTACAACCTACAAAGTCCTACTTGATCTTACATTCATACATCCTCAAATTAGTGGAGTAAAACACCAAGGGCAAGCTTATGGGTCATGACATGAAGCATGTGAATTCTTTGTGAGAGCTTATATGTACTTACGCTTTATATACCCACATGTTGTGATGTATAAATTGTTTTTGCGTGTGATTGGGTAAATTCCCTTCCGTGAGGGCACATGTTTAATGAAGATAAAATTCATGTGGATTTCTTAATCATTGATTGACATGAGGTTGCTAAGATTGAGAGTCGATTCTTGAGGTTAAGAAGTCTTTAACATAGTGTATTTCATAGCATGTTCTATTTTTAACTGCGTCTTACTAAACTCATTATAGCTCTAGTTTGAAATTATCTGCTAAATTAGTTATGCACTTCCATATGCATGTTAGTGTGGTGGTTGTTCGAGGACGAACAAGGCTTTAAGTGTGGGGTTGTGATCACGGGAAATAACATAGGTCCCCCGATACGCTTTATAACTGCAAATTAATGTGTTGTCTGCTATTTTATTATATTTTCATGTGATTTTATATAAAAGTGAAGATATGTGCTAACCAACATGATTAGCCTTTGTTTTGTAGGTTTTTGATGACTTTTGAGGAGCTAATTCATGAATTGTGAAGTAGAGGCTTGGAGAAGGAATAAACACGCTAAATGCCTGCAAAAAGAGGAGGCCTGTGTCGCCCCACCGCGCGCCGGCAAAGTGTCACGGCAAAAAAAGCTGCCCAAGACAAAGCCCCGCACGTTGGCAACAAAGGCCACGTGTGGTGGTTCATGACCACAAAGGTGTGACGTGGCCGTCGAAGGGCTGTGCCACGGGTGCCATCGCGTGCTCCCGCCGAGGTCGATTTTCTGGGGTTGATTTCCAAGAGCTTCGCGATGCCTCCGTGTCACGGAGGCAGCGGTTCGCGATACACTCCGTGACACGGAGCCGTCACGCCAAATTATGCAGGTTCTCCATTTACTATAAATAGGACCCTTAGCTCTTTATTTCCATTTGGTCACGATTTTATTCGTAAAATCGATAGGAGTGAAGGGAGAAGTGGAGAACTCATCTAGGGTTTATCAAATTCCCTTCTCATCTACCAATCTCATGTAAGTATGTAGTTAGGAGTAGATTAATAGTAGATTAGGAGTAGATTAACGTTAGTTTTACTAACATGAATGGCAAGAACCCTTCCTCTAGGGTTGAAGACATGAATTATGATTGTAAGTTTATTTTTTTTATTTTTTTTATTTTTTTTATTTTTTTTATTTTTTTTAGTTTTTCTGTTTTTATGTTGTTGGTTGTTGTTTTTATGATTGATCACCAAGTAAAAGCATACTTCGTTAGCTTGGGAAATAGCTTGAGAAGGCATTACCTAGGTCGACATGAGAATGTGGGGAGCATGAAGTACCCTTGGAGGTTCCGTGTTTGGATGGTGAAATATACCTAACACCTTGCTTGGCTGGCTACCAGGGGTTATGAAAGACCACTTTGGGATGTCACATCACCATCTCTCTACAAAGATAAGGTGCGGCTAAGTTGAGTTAAATGGTTAGACGTACGAAAGTCCTTAATCGTTTCCCCGTAAAACCACAACATAATTGATTGCCCGCGACTAGAAAATTAACCTCGCTCATCATGATGCATTGAGGCTAGATTGCCGTGTTAAGAGGCTCAAAAGACCATGAACATGCAATTCCAGTTATGTGAAATAACAATTGATAGTCCTATACTTATTCCATTGCGTATCGTAGTATCGCATGATTAATCGGTTTTAACTCATGTTGCTCCTAGAGCACTTTCAGAATATTTCGTTGACCCAAACTTAGACTTAAATATTCTTCAAATGAAAATGTCTATCACCAACACTTTAGGTATTTAAGATTTACGCTAGAAATGGATAGTTAGAGGAATGGGTCCAATCCCTGTGGGTTCGACATTCCGGTTCCTAAAAAGAGCCACTATATTACTTGCACGACCCGTACACTTGCGGGCTCAACACCAATGCAATCGAACTAACTCCCGAATGTATAATATAGCCTAATACTCGGTTGAGCCCATAGTTTTAACTGGTAACAAGTGTGCTGAGTTGGTCATCTGATCCACTATTACTCATATAGAATCATGTTGTCGATGCGTCCAAGGCAATATTGTGATGCAACCCATATTTATCTCTTCCTACTTCCAAACAGGAATACTAATACCCGGAAGCATACGTCCTGATCTTTGATGCTCAACCTCCTCAGCATATACTCCTCCCATATTTAAGCTTAACTTAGCTAAACCTCTTGCAATCTAAAGTTATTTCTCCGAGAATACTTCTCTTTGTCGTGACAATAGCTTGACCTTAAGTTCTAATGTAGAAGTCCCTGGTCACACAGCATAGTGATTCACCAATACATCTTCACCTCATCCAAGCCTACCACTATAATCATCTTGAGGCTTCTTTGAAACTTATACTACTCAAGAACCTTCTTGCCAACCTGGCCTAGGTAATGACCTATACTCCATGAACTCCCACCTATAGGGTATCTAAGGCATGAATAGGAAGTCATCCCAAATGCACATGATGTAACCATCATCTCTATGTCTGGGTGAGCATACATAGGGTTTTAGACTAAGGAAATTATGAGCACAAATCGTTCATGAAATCTTTGCTGGGCATATACCTAATATAACACGATCTTATAAGCTGTTAAGGAAAATCTTAAGGACTGAGTTCATAGAGTTGAGAATACTATGAGACATGAGTTTACATACATAACGAGTTTCATGACATGAAGCTAAGATTTATGGAGTCATGCGCAAGATTGGGATCGCTGACTGAAGCAGTTACCTATCATTTTGAGAACTTGAAAATAAGCATGAGTAAAGGGTAATGTTGACTAAAACATAAAATATGTAAATAGGAATGGATCAACCTCCCATATATACTATTTCTAAAACTTCCTTACTAGAAATAACTCTATATTTGACCTAGCCGTTAAACTTCTCATCTCCCACTTAGCTTAAAGTAATCATTCTAAGGCTTTTGGATCCTTTATTAAGGCTAGGCTAATATCACTTACTCTTGACTTCCTATCCACCTCTAAAGCAATCACTAAAGGATTCATTCTTATAACCATTCATACCACCCATAGAAAGGATTTCATACAAGAATGCCAAAAGGAATCTTACACCTTATACTCTGGCTCTTGGGCCTAACATATGCAAAGATCATTCATGAGAATCTCATGTAACACCTATGACTATTTTTGTCGAGTTTCCCCGATCTTGGCATGATGATAGGGCATAGAAATGATCCTGACACTGCCCACTACCTGCACCTGCAGATGCACCTTGCTGAGGTTGGAAGGCTGTTGGAGTTACTAAAGAGGTGACTGTAGCTCTAACTTTGCGTTATTTAGCTATTGGGCAATCTCTAAGCTTATGTCCCAGTTTGTTGCACTGAAGCAATCATCTAAACTAGCCATGCACTCTCCTATGTGATTCTTTCTGCAACTCTTTCAAACTAGATAGGTATGACGACTAACATCACTCTGTAGGGCTGATGGACAATCTCAAAATTTGTGGCCAGGATTCCCACACCCAAAGTAGACATCCCTACTGATCAAGCAATTTGAGGAGGGGGGTGGTGATTCCGTCCACATCTATTGCAAACTGATATGTAATCTCCCTCACCCTTGATCTAGATAGAACACTACCTATCAATGGTACTGAGGCTAGACCTCTAACATGGCTGTGATCGGTGTCCACCACTTGCCCTCTATTGGGCACCCTCAGGGTTGTTTTTCTTTGCTCTCTTGTTCCCTTTTCCTCTTCCTAAACTTCCTATCCACCTGTGGATGGTGGAACTTCGACGGGTCCTTCTTAGTAAAGTATCGAACCCTAGTGTTAGGAGGTGCGATTTCCTGCTAGTTAAGTGGAAATAGCTGGATGACAATTGCGTACGTCATCGTTCTAAAGGCAGCCCGGAGCTACACATTTGTATCTGGCTGACTAAGGGGTTCTACTAGAGTTGGTGGGTTGGTTGATTCCTGTCGCTGATTCCTCTTTTGTTGGCTCCTCTGGGAGGCATTCTCTACAAACATGTATAGAACAAGTTAGAAGAGCAAGAGAGATGGAATTCATACATGATATATGATATGAAAGAAAGGAAGTTTCCTAACACATTTAGTAGCCTCTTCCCAATAAATATGTCATGCTTCTCACTCATGAAAAAGACTCTACTCAACGCAGTTTTCAGACACCCTAGGATACTCTAAAACATAATTCTCTGATACCAAACTTGTCTTGACCGGAGCACGGACCCCATATCGTGATACGGGAGCCAGAACTACGAATGACTCCAAGCTAACCCATGGCACATGCATAGAATATTCAAGAGCACAAACTAAATGGTAAATAAACATAAACATCACCTGAGAAGATAACTAAATATCATAGAACATAAGTGTAGAAATCAAAACTAAATAATATAATACATAGCTGTCTAAAAGGCCTCTAATCATATGATAAGCTTATAAGAAAACACCCCCAACTAGCTCGCTAAGTCTGAAACTGGAAGACATAGATTTAAAACATAAAGCGAATAAATGTCCTCGAAAAATGAGGACTCACCCAGACTGGGGCTAAACTGAACTGGGTCAGAGCAGGGCTAGAGATTGGTCACCCAAACCTAATCATGAGATGATATAACATAGAAGTATGCATTTAGTACTTTGAATGTATATAGTATATAAGGTAAGTAAAGCATGCAAGTAAAACAATAGTCAGAAACATGAGTATAAAGTACGAATTTGACATGAGAGTAAACACAACATTCTAAAATCATGACCGTTATATAGTCATAAACATGAGTTGTTCATTATAAGTTGAAGCATAATGACAAAAGGTTTTGTACGTAAAAACATAGAGTTTAACATGTTTGAAAACATAAGTAATAACTCATAAACTGGTCAATGGGTCAATTATACTTTAAATCATGATATCATAAGTCCTATAGGTGAGTAATATAAAACATGAGGAACAACGGGAGATGGTCAGAATCGACACCATTACAATTGAGCTTACACTATGCCCAACTTTCTCGCTCAAGTTCGCAAACTCATTCCAAGATTACCAAGACAAGGAACGATTAAGGCGTGACATCACTCATAAACCCCCCAAGGTTTGAACATGAATATATACCTCGGTGGCACATAGTTTTGAGACCCGATATTTTCTTGAACTGTTGGCCTACTCGGTGCTAGACACTATTCCTAAAAAACATGTACATGTCTCATAGTTATTATCATGAAATATATTTGATCTTATATGGGATAGTTTAAAATTATGATATCATAATCATACTTCACATAAGTGAATATCCATGAAAATAACGCCACAAAATTGGCCATGATACATAAACTTGAGATTCATGAAATTCACACATACTTGAATAAATCATCATGATTTGAGGACATAGGTTTATAAGCTTGAAATTCATGAAAACATGCTTAATTGGGTGAATCCATTATGAACTTGAAAATATAGATTCATGAGAGATCTTGGTAGGAAACATGTTTTCATAATCATAAATAAAGAATTGAATCATAAGAGACTTGAATTCATAAGAGTTCTTAAGAGATAGACATGAAATTGAGCATGAGGGTGGAAGAATTCCTCCATTCATTGTAACACCCCAAAACATTCCTAGAAAAAGCTCAGACTTTGCATGGAGAACTGGGGAAAAACCAAAAATTTTGTCTTAGATTGATCGAGACAACGAGTCGTAGTCATAAATAGCTAACCATTGTTTGAGTCATTGTGAGTCTTCCAATAGCCTTTCGGGAACCAACGAGACATGGAATGACTAGTTGTGAAGAGTAATGGTTTGTTCTATCATACACAGATCTCCAGCTCAGAAATCTGTTAAACCCTTCCAAGAACACATGAGTCAGATGATGAGTCATCATCTGATGTAACGACTCGTGGAGTGACTCATTAGTTGGAGCTCGGGTGTTGTTGAAATATTTTTCAGTAACAACGACAGGCAACAACGACCCATTGTATCACACAATGAGTCATTGTTTCCATCTGTGGTAATAAGTCCATAAATCCCTCAGTTTTTCCAGTGGATACGACGAGCAAACACACGACTTGTTGGTTCTACCAATGAGTCGTTGTGTCATCTGTTAGCAGAGCGACCAAGCTCTATCTAAAACTTCGTCAGTGACCACGAGAGGAACCAATGACCCATTGTTCCATCCAAAGAGTCGTGGTTCCCTTCTGTGGCCTATTTCCAGTGAGCATAAATCTCATACCTAGGACCAACCGACTGGTACCAATGAGTCATGGTGTTAACCAATGACTCGTTTTGTGACCCATTGGTCCCCATCGGGTAGTTTTAAAACTTTTTTCTCAGGGGCATTTTTGTAACATTCCATTTTTTAGTCCCTAACTACGTCATTTTAGGACAGTTTTGGATAGACTTAAAGGGGTGATCGACATAGTCCCTCTCATTTTCTTTCAACTCTCGTTTTTCCAGAGCCTAGAAGTTCTTGACAGTCATTGTAAAGCTAAGTTAGGGCTTCTTGTGTTCTTCAAGATTCTCCAGATTTCTTCCCAAGGATTCTTCACCAGGTATGTGGAAATTCAACAAGGGTATTGCTCTTCCCTTGTTCCCCAAAAACCCTTTGGAAATTCCTTATCAGTCTTAGCCTGAAATGTCAGTAATAAGGTTATTTATAGCAAAATTCTGATTTAATTCATATGGATTGTTGTTCATATGAATTCTTGCTATGTTTCCACTACTTAGTGATCATGTTTCTACTTTCTTCATGTGATGTGGTTTTAGCCCTAATTCTATAAATGCAGTAAATTGAGTATTGCATAGTTGACTAGATGTTAATGTTGATTGACTATTAATTTTTGAATTCCCATGTTATTACTATCATATGAGTTCACAGTCAGTTTGCATGCTATTCCAGTCTCAGACAGAAAATTTGCATTATTAGTATCTTTTATTAAGTCAGCCGATTAGTTTTACAATAGTCAGATCTTGAGGAGTTCATTTCAATAACACTCCCTAGTTTCAATTATCAGTTAGTTCTCTAGAAAGTTACGAAGCTTTCAAATAAGCAACTCTGACCAGTCTTAGAACACTAGTTTTCAGTTATCCAGTCCTACAGACTCTCAAGTTACTTCCAGATAAGTATTTGACTTAGTCCAGGACCTCAGCTTTGAGCTATCAGCTTAGTAGTCAAGTTAGGACTATCCAGTGGGAGTAATACTTAGCATCGAGCGTATCGGGGTTCCAACACACCCAGGTTACCAGAACTATATTTCCACCTACGATTATTAACCCAACAGGCCCCAGACTTGTGATCACCCAGCTCAGCCATTATATCCTGACAAGGTATAGTGTGCTTTCTCCGAAGGGGTGTATACATCGGACTTCACGTTTAGCTCACGTGGTTATATATCGGTTATAGACTCTCCCACTTATCAATACAGTTCAGTTCAACTCAGTTTCATTTTTGCTCAGTTTTAGTTTAGCTCAGTTCGATCACTCAGTTCCAGGACATGTTTATGACCGTCAGTGAGGGTCATTACTGACCATATTAGTTATAACTCAGCTTTTATCAGTATTCAGTATCAGTTGGCCATTTCATGTTAGTTTAGTATAGTGATTACTTTTTTGTGCTTATTGTACATTTCACTTGCTCAGTATATTCAAAGTACTGACACATACTTTCTATGTTGTATCGTATTATGGTACAGATGTAGGTTCCTAGTCTAGCATCATCAGCAGTTACTCCCGATGATTCCAGCAGCAATCCTATTGGTGAGTCCTCATCTTTCGAGGTTGATGTTTTCCTTTTAGTTAGTTCAGTACTTAGTCAAACTTTAGAGTTAGATAGGGGCTTGTCCCAGCAACTCATCTATTAGTAGTTGGCTTTCAGGCACAGATATTTAATATTTAGTATAGTTATGTTTACTATTTTCAAAATAGATTTATTTGGATAATTAATTCTCAGAACTGCCGCTTATGTTTATTTAAGTTTACCAGTGTAATGATAGACCATGGGTTAGCTTGGGTTCACTTGTGGTACCAAGTATCGTGTCCCATCCAGGGTGCAGACTTGGGTCGTGGAAAACTTTGTATCAGAGCTCTAGGTTTAGAGTGTCCTAGAATTTCTAAAGTCGTGTCAAGTAGAGTCCCTTTTATGGGTGTGAAGCGCACCATACTTATGATGGGGAGGATATAATACATTATTAGGAAAACTCTCTTTTGTTCATACTCTTTATTATGCGTTGAAGTAGAATCCCAAAATGTCCTCCTAACTCATGCTCTATTTGTTTTAGTGAAAATATGCCTCCAAAATGAAGAAATGCAAGGAGGGCTGGGAATGCCAGCCGACCTACCCCACCAGCTCCAACAGCCCCTTAGGACGATCAAGTTTCCTCGACAGAATTTTGGGTGTCAATTCAACTATTGGCACAGACTGTTACCAACCAAGTGAACTTATAGGTGGTTCCAGTGAATACAAACGGGTCTACAGTAACTTCTAGGGTTAGGGACTTCACCCCGATGAACCCTCCATCTTTTCATGGATCCAAGGTAGGAGAGGTCCTATAGGAGTTTGTGGATGAGGAACGGAATATCACCTGGATTATGGGTGTTAGGTCCATGGAGAGTGCTTATCTGGAAGCCTACCAGTTGAAAGGGGTGGCTCAAATTTTGTACAACCAGTGGAAGGAAGGGAGGCCAACATGATAAGGATCAATAGAGTGGGATGAGTTCACTACTGTGTTTCTAGAAAGATTCTTCCCTTGGGAATTGAAGGAGGTTAAGGTTGCAGAATTCATGAATCTGATACAGGGTAAGTGAACAGTGGAGGAATTTGCATCGGAGTTCACTCGGTTGTAGAGGTATGCCACTGAGATGGTTGTTGAGCCAAGGGCTCGCATGCTCAAATTTGTCAATAGAGTGTCAGATTTGGTACTTAAGGAGTGCGAACTACAATGCTCATGAAGGACATCGACCTCTCCAGCCTCATCATACATGCACAATAGATTGACACAGAGAAGTTGAAGGATATTGAGTGGGAGAACAAGCGGGCTAGAATGGGTCAGTCAAATTATGGCCACAAGAGGTCTGGCGGTAGTAGTCGCCCACAACAGCAGCAACAAAGAACCCTAGAACCCACATTAACCAGCGCCCCTTCTTTTAGGTCCCGCAAGGATCGAAATGGTAGAGCATTTGGCTCTCAGTCCCAGAGTTACAGTGCCAGCAACCATTACCCAACTTGTCCTAAGTGTGGCAATAACCATCTAGGTGAATGCCGCATGGGCAAAGAGGGTTTCTTTGGATGTGGACAGTTAAGTCACAGGTTAATGGAGTGTCCATCAGCTGGATGGGGGAAAACTTAGTCTACCACTTTAGCAGCCCCAGTAGGCCACCCAACTAAGCCGGGTAATACTTCAGGTACAGATTGCGGTCAGCACCAAAATCATTTTTATGTTTTGTCCTCTCGTCAGGATCAGGAGAGCTCACCTGACGTGGTCACGTGTATGTTACGTCTTTTACATCTAGATATATATGCCCTTCTAAATCAAGGAGCCACACTATTATTCATGACTCCCTATGTATCTGTTCAGTTTGAAATCAGTCCAGAAGTCCTCTCAGAATCGTTCTTAGTCTCTACCCTAGTTGGTGAGTCAGTTGGAACCAACCGGATATATAGAAACTACCTAGTCTCTATATTGAGTAAAGTTATTCCAACTAATTTAGTAGATCTAGACATGGTCTATTTTGACCTCATTCTTGGGATGGATTGGTTACATTCCGATTATACCTCAGTAAACTGCAGAACTAGAGTCGTTAGGTTTCAGTTTCCCAATGAGCTAATCTTAGAATGGATGGGTAGTGTTTCTGCGCTTAAGGATCAGTTTATTTCCTACCTTAAGGCAAGGAAGCTCATTTTGAAAGGGTGCATCTATCACCTAGTTTGGGTCAAAGATTCTAGATCTAAGACCCTAACTATTCAGTTAGTTCTAGTTGTCAATGAATTCCCTGACATGTTTCCAAAGATCATCTCGGAGTCCCTCCCAAGCAGAAAATAGACTTCGACATAGACCTTCTTCCAAACACTCAGTCCATCTCTATTCCTCCTTATAGAATGACTCTAACTGAGCTTAAGGAGTTGAAGGAACAGTTGAAGGACTATCTTGATAAGGGTTTCATTAGGCCCAACATCTCTGCATGGGGTGCTCTAGTGTTGTTCATGCGAAAGAAGGACAGTACTATCAGAATTGTGTATCGACTACTTTCAACTGAATAAAGTTACAGTTAAGAATAGGTAACCCCCTACCTAGGATTGACGAATTGTTTGATCAACTTCAGGGATCCAGTTGTTTTTCCAAGATAGATCTCAGGTCGAGGTATTGTTAGCTTAGGGTTAGGGAATGTGACATACCAAAACAGCCTTCAGAACTCGGTATGGTCACTAAGAATTTGTGATTATGTCCTTATGACTAATTAATGCCCCTACAGCTTTCATGTACCTGATGAACAGGGTATTCAAACTATATCTGGACATGTTTGTCATTATGTTCATAGACGATATTTTTGTATACTCCAGAAGCGAGGAGGAGCATGCCAACCATATGAGGATAGTGTTGCAGACTCTCAGAGACCGACTGATGTTCGCTTAATTTAGAAAATGTGAATTTTGGCTGAAGTATGAGGCTTTCCTTAGTCATGTGGTTTTAGGTGAGGCTATTCAGACAGATCCTCAGAAGATAGCAGTGGTGAAAGACTAACCAAGACCCACTTCCCCAATAGATATCAGGAGCTTCCTGTATTATCGATGGTTCATAGAAGAATTTTCTTCTACCATATCTCCTATAACTAAGTTAACTTATAAAAAGGTAAAGTTTCAGTGGTCTGATGCATGTGAGAAGAGTTTTCAAGAGTCGAAGACTCTACTCACTACAACTCCAGTTTTAACCTTACCAGAAGGAATAAATGGCTTCGTGGTCTATTGTGATGCTTTTCGAGTTGCCATAGATTGTGTTTTGATGCAGAGGGGTAAGGTGATAAATTATGCCTCCACACATCGCAAGGTTCATGAGAAGAACTATACGAATCATGATCTGAAATTGGAAGTAGTGGTATTTGTCAGATTGCATGGGGTTCCCTTGTCCATCAATTCAGATAGAGGTAAAAAGTTCACCTAGAATTTATGGAAGTCATTTTAGAAAGGACTCGATACTCAGGTCAAATTCAGCATATCTTTTCACCCTTAGACAGATGGAAAAGCTGAGCGGGCTATTCAGACCTTAGAATATATGCTGAGAGCTTGTGTGATCGACTTCAAGGGCAGTTGGGATGAACACCTACCTCTCATTGAGTTTGCATATAACAACAGCTATCGCTCTAGTATTCAGATGGCCCCGTTTGAGGACATATATAGTGGAAGGTGTAGGTCTCCTATAGGGTGGTTTGAAGTTGGCAAAGCTACTTTGATAGGACCAGACTCAGTTCATAAGGCTATGCAGAAACTGCAACTTATCAGAGAAGGGTGAAAGCAACTCAGAGCGGACATAAATCATATGCTGATGTGAGGAGGAGAGAGTTAGGATTTTCTGTAGATGACTGGGTTTATCTGAAAATTTCACCCATGAAAGGGGTGATAAGGTTTGGAAAGAAAGGGAAGTTTGTTCGAGGTATGTAGGACCCTACAGGATTCTGAGGAAAATTGGCAATGTGGTCTATGTGTTAGAATTACCTTCGGAGTTAGCATCTGTGCACCTAGTCTTCCATGTGTCACTGTTGAATACGTGCATCGATGATCTGACCTCAGTTGTGCCACTAGACACTATGGGAGTGAAGGATAGTCTCTCTTACAAAGATGTCCCAGTTCAGATCCTTGACTACCAGGTTCGTAAGCTGAGAAATAAAGAAGTTGCTTCAGTAAAAGTCTTGTGGAGGAACCAGCTAGTTAAGGGAGCCCCATGGGAGGTAGAAGCATACATGATGACTAAATATCCTATTTATTCCCTTCCAGTTTAGTTTTAGTATCACATATTGAATTTCTCCTCAACACTCTATTCAGTTTTGTACTCATCAGCTTTATTTAGGTTTTCAATGTGCACTCTAGTTGTGCTAATTCAGTTACTATGCCTATTCTAGTTCGGGGTCAGTCACTACCTTCAAAAATCAGTTTATAGTTCCAATCTAGGAATTGCAGCTCTTTTCCCAAATTTCCAGCATTTTTAGCCTTCATTCAAGGACAAATGATCCCAAGTGAGAAATATTGTAACACCCTAAAACTTTTCTAGACCAAACTCA
Organism: Datura stramonium; assembly: GCA_018107945.1. Classification (NCBI taxonomy): domain Eukaryota; kingdom Viridiplantae; phylum Streptophyta; class Magnoliopsida; order Solanales; family Solanaceae; genus Datura; species Datura stramonium. Next base: position 558,952 of record JACEIK010000009.1, on the reverse strand, counting down.
GACTTTGCATGGAGAACCGGGGAAAAACCATAAATTTTTTCTCAGAATTATCGAGATAACGAGTCATTGTCAAAAAAACAACTCATTGTCTGAGTCGTTGTGAGTCTGCCAGTAGCCTTTCGAGAACCAATGAGACATGGAATGACCTATGGTGAGGAGTAATGGGTCGTTCTATCATACATGGTATCCCCAACTCAGAAATCTATTAAACCCTTTCGGGAACCCACGAGTAAGACGACGAGTCATCATCTGATGTAACGACTCTTGGAGTGACTCATTAGTTGGAGCCAAGGTGTTGTTCAAAATCTTTTTCCAGTAACAACGAGAGGAAACAACGACCCATTGTATCACACAATGAGTCGTTGTTTCTATCCATGACAATAAGTCTAGAAATCCCTCAGTTTTTCCATTGGAGATGATGAGCAGACACAAGGACCCGTTGGTTCTACTAACGAGTCATTGTGTCGTCCATTAACACGGGGACCAAGCTTTGTCTAAAACTCTATTAGTGACCATAAGAGGAACGAATGACCGGTTGGTCCATCCAATGAGTCATGGTTCCATTCAGTGGCCCATTTCCAGTGAGCATAGATCTCGGGCCCAGGACCAACGACTAGTCCCAACGAGCCACGGTAACAACCAATAACTAGTTGTGTTACCCGTTGGTCCTCGTTAAGTAGTTTTCAAACATTTATCTCAGGGGCATTTTTGTAACTTCCCATTTTTAATCCCTAAACTATGTTATTTTGGGCACGTTTAAGAGGGAATTAAAGGGGTGATTGACTTAGTCCCTCTCATTTTTTCTCAACTCTATATTTTCCAGAGCGTAGAAGTTCCAAACAGTTAGTGTGGAGCTAAGCTAGGGCTTCCTATTTTCTTCAAGATTCTCCAGATTTCTTCCCAAGGATTCTTCACTAGGTATGTGGGAATTCAACAAGGAAATTTATTTTCGCTTGTGTCGCAAAATCCTTCTGAAATTCCTTATCAGTCTTAGTCGTGAATGTTAGAAATAATGTTATTTTCAGTCAAATTCTGATTTAATTCTTGTGGATTGTTGTTCATATGAATTCTTGCTATGTTTTCACTACTTAGTGATCATGTTGCTACTTTCTTCATGTGATGTGGTTTTAGCCCTAATTCTATAAATGCAGTAAATTGAGTCTTGCATAGTTGACTAGATATTTAATGTTGCTTGTCTCTGTTAATGTTTGAATTCCCATGTTATTACTGTCATATGAGTTCACAGTCAGTTTGCATATGTCTTAGTCAGAAAATTTGCATTTTCAGTAAGTCAGTTGATCAGTTTGACAATAGTCAGATCTAGAGGATTTCAGTTCAGTAATACTCCGTAGTTTCAGTTATTAGTTAGTTCTCTAGATGGTTACGATACTTTCAGATAAGAACCTCTAACATATCTTAGAACACTGATTTTCAATAATCCGTTCCTACAGACTATCATGTTTCTTCCAGATAAGTATTTCTAACTTAGTCCAGGAACCCAGCTTTGAGCTATCAACTTAGTAGTTAAGTTAGGACTATCTAGTGGGAGTAGTACTTAGCACCGAGCGGACCGGGGTTCCAGTGCACCCGAGTTCCTAGAACTACATTGCCGTTGTAGGTTATTAGCACAACGGGCCTAGACATATGATCATCCAACTCAGCCACTATATCCTAGCAAGGTACAGTGGGCTTTCTCCGATGGGGTGTATACATCGGACTCCACATTTAGCTCACGTGGTTATATGTCAGTTATAGAATCTCCCACTTGTCAGTTCAGCTCAATTTTAGTTCGGCTTAGTTTTAGGTTAGCTCAGTTCACTCACTCATTTCCAGGACATGTTTATGACTGTCAGTCTGGTTCATTATTGACCATATCGGTTATAGCTCATCTTTGATCAGTATTAAGTATTATTTGGTCATTTCATGTTATTTTAGTGCACTGCTTACTTTTCCATGCTTATTGTATATCTTACTTACATAGTACATTCAAAATATTGATGCATACTTTCTATGTTGTATTGTATTATGGTACATGCAGAGGTTCCCTGTATTAGCATTGTCAGTAGTTCCTCCCAAAGATTCCAGCAGCAGTCCTATTAGTGAGTCCTCATTTTCCAAGGACGATGTTTTCTTTTTAGTTAGTTTAGTACTTAGTCATACTTTAGAGTTAGCTGGGGGATTGCCAGCAACTCATCAGTTAGTAGTTGGCTTTCAGACCCAGATGATCAGCATTCAGTATAGTTATGTTTACTATTTCAAAAACATATTTATTTGGATAATTATTTTGTATAGTTTCCGCTTATGTTTATTGAAGTTTACTAGTGTAATGATAGACCGTGGGTTAGCTTGGGGTCACTTGTGGCACCAAGTACCATCTGATAACATCCATGGCAACTCATCATCAACTAAGGAAGCTTTAAAAGTTCCAAGAGGACCCATGCCAAGATCCCAAATAAGGAAATCTGAAGACCAACTTAATGGGTTGGAATTAGCTATTAAAAAGTGTCTTGTGATGCAAGATGATCTCAAGCCCAATGAAGATATTTTTTCCAAGTCTTACATTTATTTAAAGGCCCAATTCAAAGTCGAAGAGGCGATGAAATGAAGCCCAAATCAGCCCCTAAATAGAGAAAATACTACAACATTTTTTAAATTAGTTTCTAGAATTATATTTAAAGTTGTTTTATTCTATGTTGACTCGTAGGACTTTGTGTGTGAAATCCTTCTATGCCATTTAATAGTTGTTTTGTTCTATGTTGACTTCATAGGATAATGTGTATGGGAGTTTTCTAGGTCCTAGGAAGTATCATTTTCATTTATGATATCTTTTGACCAACCGCTTCTTCATTACTAAATAAAGGGGTCTTTGTTCTTTCGTGAAGATCAGATTTTGAATATAAATATATTTGAGAGTTCTTTTGAACCTTTGAGGCAAATTACTTTTGGATTTATCCTGCAACCTAACTAGTTCATAGTTTATGGTAGTAAGATAATTTTCTTTCTTGATATCTCTGGTTTCTTCTTGGTATTCTTAGAAGGCGATTAGTACACTTACTAATTTTTGTCTAACGTTACTCACGAAGCGGTCAAAATCCGATTCTAAAATTGATTAGTTTCTCAAGTGAAGGCGTTTGGTTTACCTATAGCCAATTCGTTGTTACTTGGATATTGTCAAATCCATATCTCTTAGTTCTTTTTAGTCTTTCAATTAGTTTCGTAGTTTTTCTTCTGCATTTGTTTGAAGTTCATACTTTAGTTTTGGGATTTCCAATCTTTGTGTTATCATGTGGTATCATAGCGGTTCTATCAAGATTCTATTCTTGATAATCTTGGGTGTTTCTTTAACAAAGAGCAAAAAAAATATTTAAAAAAAACATTACTGCAGCAGTGAACAGTAACGTTTAAAAAAACACTATTGTGGCAGTGAACAGTAACATTTATAAAATAGAAAAAAAATAAAAAGAATTTTTTTATAGCTCTTCAAGAAATTTTCCTCATCTAATTGTTTCGAAAGAAAAAAAAAGGAAAGAAAGAGAGGTTTTTGATAGAACACAAGAACAAAATTCCTTATATTACTACTAAGGACTTGACACTGGTGGGGATAAATATAAATCCACGAAGACTCTTTCCAAAGGTCATTTGAGAGAAAAAAGGCAGGAGGGGGTGAGAATAATTGAGAAAAAAAAACTAAGTTTGAGTGATACACTATTTTTTTTAAGATGTCTAATACAGGTGATAGTAATGGTGAAAGGAGGGCTGCTCCTTTGACTAAAGTTATTGAGAAGGACAAGGTTTCCACATGGGGAAAAGAACAAGATATTGCTTTTAACTTATTAAAACAAAATTTGTGTTCGGCTCTTCATTTGCAATTGCCTAATTTTTCTATGTCTTTTGAGTAATGTGATGCCTCTGGAAGAGGAATAGGTGTTGTTTTAATGCAGGATTCCAAGCCCATCATACTTTAGTGAAAAGTTGAGTAGAGCTACATTGAACTACTCAACTTATGACAAAGATCTATATGCTTTGGTCAAAGATTTAGCTACATGGCAACATTATTTGTGGTCTAGAGAGATTGTGGTTAAGACTGACCATGAATCCTTAAGATACTTGAAGAGCCAAGGTAAGCTAAATCATAGGCATGTAAAATGGGTTGAATTCATTAAAACTTTCCCACATGTGATTGCTTACAAGCAAGGAAAAGAAAATATGGTTGTTGATGCACTTTCAAGAAGGAACAAGGCTGAAATGATGAAGAAGATTCATGAAAAAACAAGGCTTGCAATTGAACCGAAGAATGAACGAACTGCCTTAAGAAGAAATAAGGGGCAAAAATTTGTTACTTTAAGGATGGAGATCTAGAGTGGGTACACTGGAAGGAAATGTTTCCTAATAAAAGAAAATCAAAGTTACATCCAAGAGGAGATGGTCTATTTAAAGTCCTTGAAAATATTGGAGACAATGCTTACAAACTTGATCATCCTAGTGAATATCAAGTTAGTGCTACCTTTAATGTTGCTAATCTTTCTTTATTTGATGCAGCATTGAATTCGAATACGAATTCTCTTGAAGAAGATGGGAATGATAACATCCATGGAAACTCATCATCAACTAAGGAAACTGGAAGTTCCAAAAGGACCCATGAAAAGATTCCAAACAAGAAAATTTGAAGACCAACTTAATGGGATGGAATTATCTATTAAAAAGTGTCTTGTGATGGAAGAAGATCTCAAACCCAATGAATATATTTTTTCCAAGTCTTACATTTATTTGAAGGCCCAAAAAAGTCCAAGAGGAGATGAAATGAAGCCCAATCAGCCCCTAAATAGAGAAAATACTACAACATATTTTTAATTAGTTTCTAGAATTATATTTAAAGTTGTTTTATTCTATGTTGACTCCTAGGATTTGGTGTGTTGGCAGCCCTCTATGCCATTTAATAGTTGTTTTGTTATATGTTGACTTCATAGGATAATGTGTATGGGAGTTTTCTAGGTCCTAGGATGTGTCATTTTCATTTATGGAATATTTTGAACAACCCCTTCTTCATTACTATATAAAGGGGTCTCTGTTCATTCATGAAGATCAAATTTTGAATATTAATATGTTTGAGAGTTCTTTTAAACCTTTTAGGCAGATTACTTTTGAATTTATCTTGCAACCTAACTAGTTCATAATTTATGGTAGTAAGATAAATTTCTTTCTTGATATCTTTGGTTTCTTCTTGGTATTCTTATAAGGTGACTAGTATACTTACTAATTGTTGTCTAACGTTACTCACGAAGCGATCAAGATCAGATTCTAGACTTTATTAGTTTCTCAAGTAAAGGCGTTTGGTTTACCTATAGCCAATTCGTTGTTACTTGGATCTTGTCAAATCTATATCTCTTAGTTCTTGTTCAGTCTTTCAATTAGTTTCCTAGTTTTGCTTTCGTATTTTTTTAAGTTCATACTCGAGTTTTGGGATTCCCAACCTTTGTGTTATCATAGTGTCCCCTCCCTGGTGAAGACTCAGTGATTGAGATTTATAACCCTACATACTTGGTTAAATGATTCCTTAAGTTGGCTTGAAGACCCAAGAGGAGTTGGGAAGTTAGAGGTGAGAACCCTAGCTTTCCTTGTGAGGAAATCTTCAATCTACGGATGTTTAAAAAGAATGAGGATGTAGGATAAGTAAAACCCTATAATGCACCATTTAGGAAGCCCAAAATGACCTAGTTTAGGAGTTAAAATCATAGGAAATTACAAAAACACACCTGAAGAATCACATTTAAAAATCTGTCTGCCAGTCGTCAAAGGTCGTACCATGACTGGTGGTGACATACTACGGGTCATGGTGTGCAATTCGTGGCTTCTAGGTTGCTTAACAGATCACTAAAACTCTTGTTATGGGTTCTTGGTACAAGTCGTACCATGACTCATGGTGACTGGGCTAGTCCTATCTTCAAACCTAACAGTGCTTCACTAAACTAGTCATAAATATTTTCTTCGAACTCCAATTTACACAAGGTTGGATGCGTTTGAAAGAAGACTAAGTGGGATTTAATTTTATATGCTAGATTAACCAAAAAAATTCATCAAATTGGATTTATGATAATTTAAATATTCCCTTATAAGGACTTATATGAAAAACTGAATCGGTAGGAAAACTCTCAACTCAACTTTATACTAGAAGTTCCTTATGAACTTAATTTGCATCCAATGCACTTCCTACACTTAAGAGTTGATCTTAACACCTTGTGTCCATAAAATTCATCAGGTTCGAATCTATCTATATACCTAGAATTGTTCAAAACTTAGCCCAAAAGTCTGAGTCATTATGATATCTCAAGTCATGACTGAAATGATGATTCGTACCATCATATTACGACTCGTACTGAGTCTTTGTAGCTACTAATGCTTCCCTAAAAAATTCTCTTAACCTCCTTCATATGAACCTTCAGTACGACGCGTACAATCTTGGTACGAGCCATGGGATCTTATCATGGTTTCTTATCCACTTCTTTTGATTTCTCTGGACCTCATATTACGAGTTGTGGTATGACTCGTACCTTCATGTCACGATTCATACTTTGACTTGTAGTGTGGAAATTTTTATTTGTTCTCCTGCTAGATCATACTCCAAATTTACATCGAGGGACTTTTGGTGTGTTACATCGGGGCATTGTCCCAATTGTTTATCGTCTTGTTAACCCTGTATAGGCTTGTATACTTGTCATTTTCGGTTGTGTTATGGTTATAGGCCTTATTTTCCCTTTTATATAGAACTCTTTGATAGGTGTTACCTTGTCGGCCCTGTGTATATAGTGGTTGGCCTGCGAGCCTCATTTCTATATGTTTTCTATTTACTTTCCTATTTTATGTTTCTGTGATACCAAACCTCATTGGCTCTGGCTTGTTGTAACTGGTTAGCTGCACGGTTTGCTGGGTCAAGTAAGGCAGTGGGTGCCAATCATGCCTCCTTGAGTTTGAGGCGTGATAAACTTTGCATCAAAGAAGGTCATTTCCTAAGGATTCTATGAGCCATGTCTAGTCGAGTCTTGGTTATCTGTGCATTGCACAACATGCTTATAAGCCGAAAGTGAAGGAGCTTTTAAGATTGTTACTCTTCTTTCTAATAGAAATTCTGCAATAAGTTTGATTTCATAGGAGTTGGATCTAGACTCATGTTCGTTGATTTGTGCAGAGAATGTTGGTGATACACAAAATGGTAGTCGGTCAGTGGCTAGACACAATAGCCAATGAGGGTACCAATCGGGCGCAACATATTAAGATCGACATTTTAAAGGCTCAGGACAAGGCCTCAGCACCATCTCCTCCACATATAATCCCACCTGGGGATGCTTTGAGGGCACCAGAACCTCCAAAAATACCTATAACTGCTACAGATCAGGATCTCAGGACTGCAATACATCTATTGACAAGAATAGTGTCTAGACAGTAACGAGATGGGGCACCAAATGGTCCAGAGTCTTCTGAAGATTTGGGAGCTTCAAGACCCGTAAGTTAAGACATTGAGCCCTCCAGATTTCTCCAGGACGAATGCAAATAGAGACCCACATGATTTCATTGATTAGTTGCTTCATATATTCTGGGTTATGCATAGGACGTCAGTCGATGATTGTCACAACCCGAACATATACTCGGATCGGGACATGGGATAAGGAACCCTGAGAGGCTTCAAGTCAACCCATGGCATGAATATAACTTCTAATGCAATCAATAAAAGTGGTAGATCAACATGATAAACATAGTTGCAATCTAAACATTACGTAAAATCTGAACATACAACACGAGTCTGAAGTTGAGTACAATCTGTATTTGAAAAGCCTCTACATCTGATAAGTTGATGGGACAAGACCCCAACTAACTCTCTAAGTCTGAAACTGAAAATGTAAAGATAACTGATAAGGGAGGGTCCTTGGGAGATGAGGACTCACCAATTGAGACTGGATGCTAACTCTGGAAGCTAGCTAGTGATGGGGCTGAGTCTGGATATCGGAGCTTGTGTCATGAAATGATACAACATAGAGTATACGGTTATTACGTGGAATTTACCAAGTATGCAAGGTAAGTAAAACCACTTAAGTAAAATAATGAAATCATGCATAATATAAAACATAATAAAGATATGATTCTGAGAGTAGGGCTTGCATGCTATTTTTCTGAAATCATGATCTAAATATTGATTCGAATGACCCAAAGCTGAAAACTGATAATCATAAGTAAAAACTGAACATTGGGTCAAACCTGCTGAAACATAATATCATAACTGATGCACATGCATAACTGAAATCATGAGGAACAATGGGAGACTCGTTATCTAACCGACAATACCATGATAGAGCTTAGTGGTCCCGACTATCACACTCAAGTGGGCAGAGCCGTCCAAAGCCTTGCTATGGCTAAGAACGCTACCATGATATCGATATCAAGCTAAAGGCCCCTTGGGGAAGGGTAAAGCTCACAAAGGAGGTCTCGAATAATCTGAACATACCTACATTGGCACGTAGTTCTGAGGCATAGGGTTGTC
>JACEIK010000009.1:499693-517390 GCA_018107945.1 Datura stramonium | reverse complement strand
ATATATATATACACGTGTAAGGGAAACAGTGAAAAATTTTGAGAGAGAAAAAATTAAGAGGAGTAAGGGAGTGCATGTTGACATCCCAAGAGAGGAAAAAGGAGAGGTTGAGTTATGTGAAGATAATGAGATGTCAAGTGAGAAAAAAATGAAATCGAGAGAAAAGAAAAGAGAGATGACCATGAGAGTAAAAATGAGAGGGATGGTCACGAGGTAAAGAGAGAAAAATAACAGAGATTAAGTGAGGTTAATTCTTATTCTAACTCTAATATTCCTACTTCTTCTAGTTATTTTGACCCTCTTATAGGACTCACGGGAAAGTTTGCATTAAAGAACCATGATTGAATGAACATAATCCTAAGGTGGTTGAAACGACATGACCTATGGATGAAGTTCAGATTGTTGAGAAGGACAATGATAAAGAGAATTATTTTAGATTTTTTTTATGGTAAGACTCATGGCAAGAAATTCAACAAGACAATTGTGGATCTAACACCAATGAACAAAGATAAATGAGGTGATGTTGTTCCTTTGCTACATAAGATCAAGCATAGTATGTATAATTGATTTAATCACATTTTTGGTATTCCTACAACATCTAAAGTTTTTCTGGAAGTAATGAATTGTACTCTTATTTCTTATGTTGGTGATTTTATTAATAATGAGGATGATGATATTTTGCTATATAATAAGCCATTAACTATAATCTCTAAGTGTGCGCATAAAAATAATTTGTTCTCTTTTAGAATTAAGCATAGAATTGTTCATTATTAATTCCCATTTGTTGAAAAAAGATGTGATATTAGTGGGAGAAAGCTTGTGAATGGGTTAGATGATTCCCCTTCTTATTCTAGTATTGAATGAGTTTTCATGTGATAGCTTATTGGAATTTTTTTTTGTGGGATGAGACATAATTCTTCAAGTCTTGGTGATTGTGAGCTTAAAAAATGTGTTTGTTACAAGTGAGAGGATATGCATGACTATAATAACTTCAATGCTTATATGTATATCTTGTATGTAGAAGAATCTTTAGGAGGTGTAATTGTTCAATTTTAGATCTTGTGTCATCTTTGTCATGCCCATCGAAATACCTTTTTGATAGAACTAAATATAGATCACATGTATCATTACTTATGGAATCTAGGCAAGAATTTTGTTGTGTTTATACAACAACAATGATAACAACAACAACCCATTGTAATTCCATAATGTGTGATCTGGAAAGGGTAGGATGTACGCAAAACACACCCCTACCGAGGTAGAGAGGTTGTTTCCGGTAGAAAATTTTGTTTTGTTTATATAAATAGAAAAATTTTCTATTGGGATGATGATGTCCACAAACTTTATTAGGGTGTGCTTTTACATTCTACGCTTAATTGAGTTAAGTGGATACATGGTCACTATCTTGTATTATTCCTACCATTGTTGCTTTCAATTAAAGGATGTTGTTTGATAATGCATCGCTTTTTGATTTTTCAATGTTTAAATTCGAGTACAAATTCTTTTAAAGAGGGGAATGATAGCATCCGCAGTGACATATATTGGGCTTTAGTGAAAAATCAAGAAAACGGCTATCGTGAAAGAATGGACTATGTACTACACATATTTTCTGATCCAAGATCAAGTCCAAGAGGATGAAAATTGAGGCCGCATGAAGCCCAAGAGAAGAGGCCCACATGAAGTAATTTTGCCAATCGCATGTGGTCATCATGTAATATAGGATGGTAAAGTCCCAATATCATACCAATAGAGACTTGACAAATTAATTGCTTAGGTTTTGAATCTTTATTTCACTATTCAAAAAAACACAAGTAAAATGGGAGAAATGATTTTGGGATTATTCTACTAAACTTGAAATGTAAATTAAAAAATAAAGTCATTTTCAAAGTGTTTATAATTCAAATGATGATAGAAATCCATGGTTTTGGCACTTTTGCTTTTAGATTGAGTTTTAGAATTTAAATACGCTAGACAACATTCTTTGAAGATTGCTAGTTGCAAGTTACGAGCTCACTTTATTATCCCGAATAGCCAAAAACTGTTTGATGAACCCTAACACCTATATCTCTATGGCTGAAGGAGAAAGATCAGACGACGGTTGAAGCTACTTGGCTCAATTGAGTAGGGTTGAAGGGTATATCCCTATCCCCAACAACGAAATTAACAATTGAACTTTTGAACAAGATAATTGAAACCTACTCTATGCTTCCTTTTAACACTCATTAGTTCCCTCTCCCCAGTTCAACCAATGAGCCAACAAACAATATTTGAAAGTTGATTAATCTAACAAATAAGTATGAAATCAAGTAAGCATAAATAATCTTAAACAGAAGCATTGAAAGTCTAGTATAACACCCCAAAGTTTCCTAGGACTAGACTCAAGATTTGAGATTTGATCAATAGAAAAATCTACAGAATTTTTCAGAATGACTTGTTGTATGAGTCGTGGATTAAAGTAAAGGGTCATAGGAGCAGTCATGGTAAGCAGTAGTTTCTCCTAGCCTAATAATGACGACTTATGGTATGAGTCATAGGAGGAAGCAACAACTCAATATACAACTTGTTGTAGGAAACAACGAGTCATGAAAGGAAATCGTGGTTTGGGTCTGCTGAAGGAAGGTCAGATATCACGAGTCATGGTACGACTCATTGTAGGAAACATTGATACGTCGTAGGAAGTCATGGGGTGAAAGTGCATAGGATAGGAACCCTAACCAATAGTCAAGTTATGACTCATTGTAGGAAATAACGAGTCGTGTTGATGCCCGTGTTTAGAGAACCAAGAATTTTGATCGGCAAGAAACGGAAGGAAACCACGAGTTCTTATTTAGTATTACGACTCGTGGTACCTGGCATTCAATTTTTAATTATGTTTTCCTAGTTGTATAATTGTAAATTACTAAGATTCGAACCCTAAAGTGTCACGACCCGAGTCTACAACCTGGACATTACATTGTACATAGGGCCACAAGTGACCCCAACTAACCCATGGCCTATTATACAATTAAAAATCTGAATACTATATGAAGTATATAAATAGAAGCTTGAAACATAACTGAACAAAATACTATTATTCCACATATTACGTCTGATAACACACTGAATTACTAACTCTGTATGAAAGCCATGGAAGAAACTGTTGAGTTGCTAGGACAAGTCCCTAACTAAATCTAAAGTCTAAACTCAAGAAAATTTGAAATGGAAGCTAAACTTTCGTCCTTGTAAAATGAGGACTCACCATAGAATTCTACTAAATGTCGCCGGAACGGGCCTACTGCCGATGTTGAGTCTCAGAACCCACGCCTGTATCATGATATGATATAGCATCATAAATATGCATCAGTACTTTGAATATTCAAAGTATGAGGAATATGAAATAAATATACAACAACTGAAATTTTTTATGCTGAATTGAAAAAGAACATGCAAGGACCATAAAAAGAATCATAAAACTGTAAACACCAAAGCTGTCTGAAGGTCATATGCATATCTTGAAATCTAGAGGACTTGACTAAGATGGAGACTGAGACTATACTGGGCTATACTGCACTATCCTGTGCTATATTATGGGAGAGTCTATAAACCACATGTAACCATGTTAGCTAGACATGGATTCCGATGTATACCCCCCATCGGAGAAGGCCCACTATACCTTGCCAGGGTATAGTAGCTGATCTAGATAATCATGGTCTAATTCCCATTTGTTCTTGTAACCTATGGAGGAAACGTAGTTCTAGGAACCTGGGTGCACTGAACCCCGACCTGTTCGATGCTAAGATCTAATCCTACTGAAAATACTAATTTTGACTGATTAGGCTGATAGCTCGAAACTGATGTCCTAAGACATAAATCAGAACTACTTTTCTTGAAGTGTTCTGAGAGTCTAGAGGACCGGATAACTAAAACATAAGTGTTCTAATAATTGTCAGAGCTACTTTATCTGAAAACATCATAACCGTCTAAAGAACAATATGAGGACTAATAACTGAGACTACGGAGTTTTACTGAACTCCTCTAAAGGCTAACTATAGTCCAACTAATCAGCTTACATTTTTGTAGGATACTAAAAATTCTAAGTACTGATTGAACAAGACATAAGATAATCATTGATCACATATCTATACTATCATGGTGATTTAAAAACAAATTATCAGAATCAAACAACATTCATATCAGGACTTTCAATTATGCAAGATTCATTCAAACAACATTGAAGGATTAGGGATAAAATACACATGCATGGAAATACATATCGATATGAATTATGAATGGTAGAAATCTTCAAGAATTAAAAGAATTATATCAAGAAGGAAATTTTCTAATCTAACTGAAGAACAACCCTAGTTTCTATATTTCACAAGGCTAGAATTGATGAAGAGAAATACCCTTGTTAAAATTCCACATACCTAGACTAGAAATTCCCTTAAGAACTACCTCGAAAGCTTGAGAAGAATAAGAACCCTAGTCTTTCTCTGGCAAAATTGTCTGAGTCTTCGTACCATTTCTGAGAGTTTGACGGAGAATGGGAAAATAATCGGTCAATCCTCCCTAAATTCCCTTCTAATCGAATTCCTAAAAATAGCTTAGGCATTAAAATAATAGGACGTTATAAAAATGCCCCTGAAAACTGTTTTAAAAATTTCTGCCCGACAGGTGGTACAACTCAATTTACAGGTCATACAATTTCTTTGAAGTTTTCCATGGATACTTACTATGGACTGTACAAACATCCCACGAGTCTTGCTATGATCTGTAGTTTACTTCTGAGACTTCCTGATTTCTCTCACGACTCATCCTACGGGTCATACCACTATACCACGAGTCGAACCATTACTCATGGTTACCTGGTATTTCCTTGACTCGTGGTTATCTAGGAACATTCGTCCTCGAATGAAGACTAAATAATCTAGAAAGAAAGTGAAAGAGCTTCAATCCCACTGCTGGAAACTATAAAGTGATTACTAAGGGGATAACTGACTCCGAACTGGAAGAGACACACTTACTGAGCATATGCAACTACGGTGCACACCTTAAACATGAATGAAACTAAAGGGTACTGAACTGAATGGATACTGAGATGAATTTAGTACCTGATGTTGAAGCTGAGCTGGAAGTAAATAAATGAAAGTATTTAGCCATCATGTATGCTTCTACTTCACATGTGGCTCCCTTAACTAGTTGGTCCCTCCATAAGACCTTTATTGAAGTTACCTCCTTATTTCTCATCTTACGAACCTGACGATCTAGGATCTACACTTGAACTTCCTCACAAGAGAGACTATCTTTTACACCTATTCTCTCTAGTGGCACTACGGAAGTCGAGACGTTGATGCATTTATTTAACTTAGACACATGGAAGACTGGGTGCACTGATGCAAACTCCGCAGGCAACTCCAGCTCATAAGCCACACAGCCAATGCATCTTAAGATTCTGTAAAGGCTAATATATCTGGTACTAGGCTTTCCTTATTTCCCAAATCTCATCACCCCTTTACTAGGTGATATTCTTAAGTATACCCAATCATTAACAACAAACTCCAACTCCCTTCACCTCACATCCGCATATGATTTCTGTCGGCTTTGAGCTATTCTCAACCGTTCTTTGATAATTTGAACCTTCTTCATGATCTCATGGATTGAATTTGGACTTATCAAGGTAGCTTCACCAACATCAAACCACCCTATAGGAAATCTGCACCTCCTTCCATATAATGCCTCGAACAGGGCCATATGAATACTAGAATGATAGCTGTTATTGTATGGAAACTCAATGAGAGATAGGTGATGTTATACACTGAAAGCCCTAAGATCAGACCCAGGAGTTTAAAAGGAGAAAACTGGTTTTTTTGCACTAGGTCACAAAACGAGTCATCCTATGACCCGTTAGGCTGACCACGAGTCGTTAAGTGACTCATGGTGAGGAGTGTTGACTTGTTGGAAATATTTGAGTTGAGGTGACCACAAGCCGTGGTCAGCCCCATGAGTCGTTAGGTCACCCGTGGTCAGGGATGGATAAAAGAAGAGGGTGTATGGAGCAGTGCACTTAACGGGTCCTCACCACGAGTCGTTTGGAAGCACCACGAGTCATCGTGTCTCCCGTGGTGAACCCCAGTTGGTTTTCTAGCAGTGTAAAGGACGAGTGGTGACAACGAGTCATGGTCACTAGTAATGACTCTTGACATTCCCCCTGGTAACTAGAGCTTAGTATGTAGTAGTGTACAGGACAATTCGTGGGCACGAGTCATGGCCTTGGACGACGACTTGTCTAGTCCCTCGTTGGGACTGGCAGTCAGTTTTTCCCAGCGAGTTTAGTAAGGGCTTATCTGAAATTCCTGTGATCCTAAGGCCTAAACTATGTCATTTTAATCTATAAATAGTGAGTTTTAAGAGGGGTAAGTTCATTCTATGCTATTATTATTCATACATGCAAGTGTAGAAGTCTATAGAAGTGATCAAGCTCAATTCCTTCCTAGTTATTCTCAATTTTTCCTTGGGTAATTAGAGGAGTTATAGAATCAGATTCTCTCAGGTATGTAGGGTTATGAATGGGTGAATTTGTTCACACCCATGACCAATCCCTCTTAAATTCATGAAAATCTATGTGTTGATCTTATGGGGTTTTAACCCATTGCATGAATTTCCTCTGTTTTTACCATGGGTATGATCCAAATATATTTCTATTATTGAATTATGATTCATGGGAAAGTTTTAAAATGTTTTCAATTATAAATCATATTTTCATGTTTTATAAATTATGATGCCCATCCATGAGAAGTTTATGAAGGTTGAGATCTATGATGAATGTTCAAGTTTGATGAGATATTGTGATGAAAATCATGTTTTTAAGGTGCCCATGTCTATGATCATTTTTTCAAGTGAATAAAGTATTATCAAGAATGTTTAATTATTTGGAAACATATGTTCAAGTATGATTTATGATTTCACGAATTAGCTTACCACATAATTTTAGAGTCAAGACTCCCAATTATGTTCAGCTTTTGGTATGGTTTGAGCCAAGGCTCCTCATGTATGATTTCAGATTTTATATGTTCATGATTATTAAGCTTCTCACTAGACGATGGTCAGCTTCGTTAAAAAATGATGGAGAGAATATGCATGTTTTTGAGAGTAGTGTCTAGCACCGAGTAAGTTAAGGGTCAGTCAACCCTATGCCTCAGAACTACGCGCCAATGTAGGTATGATCAGATTATTTGGGACCTTCTTTGTGAGCTATCCCCTACCCTAAGGGGCGTTCAACTTGATATCGATATCAGGGTAGCATCTTTTGCCCTTTCAAGGCTCTAGACGGCTCTGCCCACTTGAGTGTGATAGTCGAGACCACGTAACTCTATCATGGTAATGTCGGTTATATGATGAGTCTCCCATTGTTCCTCATGATTTCAGTTATGCATGTTTATCATTCATGATATAAATATATAGATATATATGTTCTAAAGCAAGTTTGACCCAATATTTAGTTTTACTTTTGATTACAGATTTTAGCTTTGGGTAATTTGATTTAGTTATGATGTTCAGTTATGTTAAGTTCATAATTTCAAAAAATAGCATGCAAGCCGTACTCTAAGATTCTCATCTTGATTATGTTTCATATTATGCATGTTTAATGATTTTACTTACTTAAGCGGTTTACTTACCTTGCATACTCATTACATTCTACATACTGACCGCATACTCTATGTTGTATCATTTTATGATACAAGCTCTGACCATCAGACTCAGCCCTGTCATTAGCCAGTTTCCGGAGTTAGCATCCAGCTTAAGTGGTGAGTCCTTATCTCCCGAGGACCATTTTTTTAATCAAATTATCTTTATATTTTTAGTTTCAAAAAGAGAGTTAGTTTGGGTCTTGTCCCATCAACTCATCTGAATTAGAGGCTTTTCAGACATCGATTGTATTCAACTTTAGACTCATGTTGTATGTTTAAATTTCATGTTATGTTTAACTTCAGTTATGTTTATTATGTTAAGTTTTCCATTATTATTGATTGAGTTACATGTATGTTCATGGCATGGGTCGACTTGGAGTCTCTCGAGGCTCCTTGATCCAGGTATAGATTCGGGCCTATGTTAGGGTCATGACAAACTTTGTATCAGAGCAATAGGCTTTGATATGTCCTAGGGTGTCCGAAATCCGTGTTAAGTAGAGTATTTTTCATGGGTGTGAAGCGCGCCGCACTTATGAAGAAGAGGCTATGAGACATTTAGAAAATGTTCCCTTCTTTCATGATCTATGTCGTGCGGTGAAATTTCTCTCTCTCCTTCTAACTCATGCTATTTGCGATTGCAGAATCATGCCTCCCCATGGAGTTAACGGCAGAAGAAATAGAAATGGAAATTTCCATGAGGATGGTAACGGAGGTGGGCACCAATAGGCCCCACCAGTCTATGAGCAGCATGCACCAGAGCCGGTTGCCCTCGTAGAATTCAGGGTAGCCATTTAGATGCTAGCACAGAACTTGAACACCCAGGTCAACCATCAGGCAGTAGCGCATGTCCCACAAAATGGGAATGCGGCGGCAGCAAAAGTCAGAGATTTCCTAAGGATGAACCCACCAGAGTTTCTTGGGTCAAAGGTAGACGCGGATCCACATGAGTTTATTGATGAGATTCTGAAGATCACCCAGGTGATGGGGTGAATGGAGAGGAGTGTGCTGATTGGCCACATATCATTTGAAGGGGGTAGCACACATTTGTTTTAAGCAGTGGAAGGATAGTAGGACAGTCGGAGCAGGCCCTATCAGTTGGGATGAATTGCATCTCGCTTTCCTAGATCGATTCTTCCCTCGTCAGATGAGGGAGCTGAAGGCGGCCGAGCTCGTGAATCTAAACCACGGAATGATGACGGTCCAGGAGTATGCCTTAGAGTTCACTCATCTGTCCAAGTTTGCTCCAGAGTTAGTGGTTGATCCAAGGGCTCAAGTGAGAAGATTCGTTTATGGGGTGGCGGACTATCTAGACAAGGATTTCCAGACCGTGATGCTTCATTAGGATATGGATTTTCTTGGGATAGTATTGTATGCCCAGCAGATGGAGGAGGAACATGTGAGGGAGAGAGAGGCCAAGAGGGACATGACAGATGGTTATGGTTTCCGTCAGCAGTCCCACCAAAGGTCGTCAACCCCAGCATCTTCGGCTGTGAGTGTGCCATATAGATTTAGGCACGACCAAATTGTCATAGAAATCCATGGTTTTGGAACTTTTTCTTTTAGGTTGATTTTTAGAATTTGAATACGCTAGACAACATTCTTTGAAGATTTCTAGTTGCAAGTTACGAACTCACTTTATTCTCCCGAATAGCCAAAACCTATTTGATGAACCTATATCTCTATGGCTGCAGGAGAAACATGAGACGACGGTTGAAGCTACTTGGCTCAGAAGGGTATATTCCTATCCTCAACAACGAAATTAACAATATAACTTTTGAACAAGATAATTGAAACCTACTCTATGCTTCCTTTTAACACTCATTAGTTCCCTCTCCCGAGTTCAACCAATGAGCCAACAAACAATATTTGAAAGTTGATTAATCTAACAAATAAACATGAAATCAAATAAGCATAAATAATCTTAAACAGAAGCATTAAAAGTCTAGTTGGAACACCCCAAAGTTTCCTAGGACTAGACTCAGGATTTGAAATTTGATCAATAGAAAAATCTACAAAATTTTCCAGAATGACTTGTTCTATGAGTCGTGGATTAAAGTAACGGGTCATAGGAGAAGTCATGGTAAGCAACAGTTTCTCCTAGCCCAATAATGAAAACTTATGGTACGATTCATAAGAGGTAGTAACAAGTCAAGATACAACTTGTTGCCTAGAATTTGTATATTAAAGAGCTCCAGGTTTGAGATACACAAGTTATGTCTTCCTGTTCATAAGTTACCTTAAGATGTGATATGATGTGCAATGGATGAGGTATGCCCACAATTCTTGATATGAAAGTATGAAAGTCAAACGACTATAAGCACGAAATGAATGCTAACATTGTTAATAGAAAGTAGGAAACAACCAGTCATGAAAGGCAATCGTGGTTTGGGTCTGCTGAATGAAGGTCAGATGTCACGAGTCATGGTACAACTCATTGTAGGAAACAATGATACATCGTAGGCAGTCATAGGGTGAAAGTGCAGAGGATAGGACCCCTAATCACTAGTCAAGTTATGACTCGTTGTAGGAAATAACGAGTCGTGTTGACGCCCGTGTTTAGAGAACCAAGAATTTTGATCGGCAAGCAACGGAAGGAAACCACGAGTTCTTGTTTAGTAATACTATTCGTGGTACCTGTAATTCAATTTTTCATATATTTCCCTATGTGTATAATTGTAAATTACAAAGATTCGAACCCTAAAGTGTAACGACTCAAGTCTACACCCTGGACATGACATGGTACATAGGGCCACAAGTGACCCCAAACTAACCCATGGCATCTTATACCATTGAAAATATGAATGCTATATGAAGTATACAAACAGAAGCTTGAAATATAACTGAACAAAATACTATTATGCCACATATTACGTCTGATAACACACTGAATTACTAACTCTGTCTGAAAGCCAAGGAAGAAACTATTGAGTTGGTGGAACAAGCCCCTAACTAACTCTAAAGTCCAAACACAAGAAAATAAAATTGAAATGGAAGCTAAACTTTTGTCCTTGGAAAATGAGGACTCACCATAGAATTCTACTGAATGTCACCGGATCGGGCCTACTGCCGGTGTTGAGTCTGAGAACCTACGCCTGATCATGATATGATATAGCATAGAAAATATGCATCAGTACTTTGAATATACTGAGTATGAGGAATATGAAATAAACATACAAGAACTGAAAATTTGTATGCTAAATTGAAAAAGAACATGCAAGGACCATAACAAGAATCCTAAAACTGTAAACACCAAAGCTGTCAGAAGGTCATATGCATATCTTGAAATCTGGAGGACTGGACTGAGCTGGAGACTGAGACTATACTGGGCTATACTGCACTATCCTGTGCTATATTATGGGAGAGACTATAACCCACATGTAACCATGTTAACTAGACATGGATTCCGATGTATACCCCCCATCGGAGAAGGCCCACTATACCTTGCCAGGGTATAGTAGCTGAGCTTGATAATCATGGTCTAATTCCCATTTGGTCTAGTAACCTACGGCGGCAACGTAGTTCTAGGAACCTGGGTGCACTGAACCCCGACCTATTCGATGCTAAGATCTAATCCTACTAGAAACACTAATTTTGACTGACTAGGCTGATAGCTCGAAACTGATGTCCGAAGACAAAAATCAGAACTACTTATCTAGAAGTGTTCGGAAAGTCTAGAGGACCAGATAACTAAAACATAGATGTTCTAAGACTTGTCAGAGCTACTTTATCTGAAAACATCATAACCGTCTAAAGAACAATCTGAGGACTAATAACTGAGACAACAGTGTTTTACTGAACTCCTCTAAAGGCTGACTATAGTCCAACTAATCAGCTTATATTTTCGTTGGATACTAAAACTAAGTACTGATTGAACAAGCCATAAGCTAATCATTGATTACATATCTATACTATCATGGTGATTTAAAAACAAATTATTAGAATCACGGAACATTCATATCAGGACTTTCAATTATGCAAGATTCATTCAAACAACATTTAAGGATTAGGGATAAAACACATATTCATGGAAAGAGATATCGATATGAATTATAGCTGGTAGAAATCTTTAAGAATTACAAAAATTATATCAAGAAGGAAATTTCTAATTTAACTGAAGAACAACCCTAGTTTCTATATTTCACAGGGCTAGAATTGATGAAGAGAAATACCCTTGTTAAAATTCCAAATACCTAGACTAGAAATTCCCCGAAGAACTACCTCAAAAGCTTGAGAAGAATAAAAACCCTAGTCTTCCTCTGGCAGAATTGTCTGAGTCTTCGTAACGTTTTTGAGAGTTTGACGGAGAATGAGAAAATAATCGGTCAATCCTCCCTAAATTCCCTTCTAAATGAATTCCAAACAAAATAGCTTAGGAATTAAAATAATGGGACGTTATAAAAATGCCCCTGAATCTGCTTTAAAAATTTCTGCCCAACAGGTGGTACAACTCAATTTGTAGGTCATACCATAATCTTCCAATCTATACTACCTCTCGTGGTTAGGGACTCTGTTTCAATCCGTTTCTCTTAAGTTTTCCATGGATTCTTATTACGGAATGTACCAACATCCAATGAGTCTTTCTATGATCTGTAGCTTACTTCTGAGACTTCCTGATCTCTCTCACGACTCATCCTACGGGTTATACCACTGTATCACGAGTCATACCATGACTCGTGGTTACCTGGTATATCCTTGACTCGTGGTTATCTAGGAACATTCGTCCTCGAAAGAAGACTAAATAAGCTAGAAAGATAGGGAAAGAGCTGCAATCCCACTGCTGGAAACTATAAAGTGATTACTGAGGGAATAGATGACTCCGAACTGGAAGAGACACACTAACTGAGCACATGCAACTATGGTGCACAACTTAAACATGAAAGGAACTAAAGGGTAATGAACTGAATGGAATACTGAGGAGAATTTAGTACCTGATGCTAAAGCTGAGCTGAAAGGAAATAAATGAAAGTATTTAGCCATCATGTATGCTTCTACTTCACGTGTGGCTCCCTTAACTAGATGGTCCCTCTATAAGACCTTTATTGAAGCGACCTCCTTGTTTCTGATCTTACGAACCTGACGATCTAGGATCTAAACTGGAACTTCCTCACAAGAGAGACTATCTTTTACACCTATACTCTAACTAGAGTAGAGTATATAGCAGTGTACAGGACAGCTGGTTGCCATGAGTCATGGCCTTGGATGACGACTTGTCAAGTCCCTAATTGGGACTGGCAGTCAGTTTTTCCCAACGAGTTTAGTAAGGGCTTATCTAAAATTCTTGTGATCCTAAGGCCTAAACTACGTCATTTTAAGCTATGAATAGTGAGTTTTAAGAAGGGTCAGTTCATTCTAAGCTATTCCTATTCATACATGCAAGTGTATATGTCTATAGAAGTGATCAAGCTCAATTCCTTCCAAGTTCTTCTCAATTCTTCCTTTGGTAATTAGAGGAGTTATAGAATCAGATTCTCTCAGGTATGTAGGGTTATGAATGGGTGAATTTGTTCACACACATGCCCAATCCCTCTTTAATTAATGAAAATCTATGTGTTGATCTTATGGGGTTTTAACCCAATGCATGAATTTGCTATGTTTTTACCATGGGTATGATCCAAATATATTTCAATTATTTAATATGATTCATGTGAAAGTTTTAAAATGTCTTCAATTATAAATCACGTTTTGATGTTTTATTAATTATGATGCCCATCCATGAGAAGTTTATGAAGGTTGAGGTCTATGATGAATGTTCAAGTTTGATGAGATATTGTGATGAAAAGCATGTTTTTAAGGTGCCCATTTCTATGATTATGTTTTCAAGTGAATAAAGTATTCTCAAGCATGTTTAAGTATTGGGCAAGTCCATATGTTCAAGTATGATTTATGATTTCATGAATTAGCTTACCACATGATTTTAGAGTCAGGACTCCCAATTATGTTCAGCTTGTGGTATGGTTTGAACCAAAGCTCCTCATGTATGATTTCAGATTTTATATGTTCATGATTTTTCAGCTTCTTCACTAGAAGATTGTCAGCTTCGTTAAAAAGTGATGGAGAGAATATGCATTATTTTGAGAGTGGTGTCTAGCACCGAGTAGGCTAAGGGTCTGTCAACCCTATGCCTCAAAACTATGTGCCAACATAGGTATGATCAGATTATTTGGGACCTTCTTTGTGAGCTATCCTACCCTAAGGGGCCTTCAACTTCATATTGATATCTTGGTAGTGCCTTTTGCCTTGTCAAGGCTCTAGACGGCTCTGCCCACTTGAGTGTGATAGTCGAGACCACATAAACTTTTGTATTTAATTCTGGTAAGAGTTGGGCGGGCAAAGCAATCAAAGCTTCATTGCCAAAGAAATTACAGATCGTAATGCCTGCCGACTCAATGGATGTATGAAACCCAAGCCAACTGAAACTTAATAGAAATTTCAACCTCAATCATGTAGACATTCTACCACAAACTCATCAACATAAGCCATCTAGTTCAATACTTCAGGGTTTATCATTTTTAGGCAATTAAATTCATGGAAACTTAGGGTTTTAATGAGTGGGACTAAATTCAAAAATTGACAAATAATTTCGAGAATAAGTGGGTAGTGATACAAATCATCACTATTAGAAATCAATTCAAAACTTACTTTGATGAAGACTTAAGGTGCGAAATTTAATGATTGGTGACTTCGTGTGATTGTGATACTTGTGCCCCAGTGTCGTGTTTGTATGAGTGTGAAGGATATGAGAGTTTGTGAGATGATGAGGGGAGAGGGAACTTGTTTGTAAAGAATTAGGTGTTTAAAAATGTTTGTAAGTTGGGGAAAAATCGTGGGTTTTAAAGTTTAAGAAGTTAAATTATCCAATTGCACGTGGGTTGGGTCGGGTGATTAAAATATATGCATATGCACAACAATCCATGTAACGAGTCGTTTCTCAGGTCATGACTCGTTATGATGTTTGTTACAATTGCTACACAGAGAAAACTTACCTGGGACCTAACGACTCAGACAACGATTCGTGATGTTACCCAACAAGTATGTACTTCATCCCATTTAAGCTCACAAACGGGCCCATGAAGTCAATGCCCCAAACGTCAAACAACTCAATGATAAGGATGGGAGTAAGAGGGAGCTCATGCCTCCTTGATATGTCTCCTTGATATGCCTCCTTGCCTTTGGCATGCATCACATGCCTTCGCAAAATCATATGCGTCTTGGTGAATGGGTTGCCAATAGTACCCATATTGCAGAATTTTGTGGGTTGTGCGAATCCCGCTGTGATGACCCCCAACAGGAGAGGAGTGACAAGCCTCCAATATGCTCAATATTTCAGCCTCAGGYACACATCTCCGCCTATCAGCACATATGCGAATTAAGTAAGGCTCATCCTAGAAAAATTTCCGCACATCATACATGAATTTCCTTCATTGGTGAAAAGATAAATCTTCCGGTACCACATCACTCACCAAATAATTAGCGAAGTCCGCAAACCATGGGATGAGCTCCTAGGAAGCAGCAAAAACCTACTTGTCGGGTAATGTGTCATCAATATCAAGTTCAAACTCTTGCATTAACAGAACCCATCTAATCAACTGTGGTTTTGCATCCTTCTTTGCCATCAAATAACGCAAAGCTTCATGGTCTGTATGAACTATCACCATAGTTTAAAGCAAGTATGCCTGAACTTCTTGAATGCAAATACCAAAATGAACAACTCTAATTCCGTCACGGTGTAATTTTTCTGAGATGCATTAAGCGCCTTGCTAGCATAATAAATTGGATGAAAAATATTTTCACACTTTTGGCCCAAAACAGCTCCCAGGGCCACTCCGCTAGCATTGCACATAACCTCAAACGGTAAGGACCAGTCAGGTGCCACTATGATCAGGAAGGTAGTCAATCTCTACTTCAGGAATTCAAAAGCCTTTAAACACGCATCATCAAACACAAACTTCACCTCTTTCTCAAGTAGCTTGCCCAAGGTATGTACAATCTTTGGGAAATCTTTAATGAATCTCCAATAAAATCCTGCTTGACCAAAAAAGCTTCGAACATCCTTTACAGAAATTGGAGGTGGTAGACTGGAAATTTCATCAATGTTTTCTTTGTCAACCTTAATGCCTTACCAGAAATCCTGTGGCCTAGAACTATACCCTCTTTGACCATGAAATGACACTTTTCCCATTTAAGCACCAAGTTGATCTCTTCGCATCGCTGAAGCACCTTACTTAGGTGAGCCAACATTCATCAAATGAGTCACCCACCACTAAAAAAACATCCATAAAAACTTCAATTGTGTCCTCTACCATGTCAGAGAACATGGACATCATGCAAAGTTGAAAAGTGGCGGGCGTATTACATAACTTGAACTCATTGTTAGCATTTGGGACCACAGTGATTCCTCCCTTCTTTGGTACGCACTGAACTAGGCTCACCCATTACTATCAGCAATAGGGTAAACCACACCTACATCCAACCACTTAATACTTTCCTTCTTGAACACCTCTTGCATAGGCAGATTCAACCTACACCGATGCTCAATGCTCAAAATACAATCTTGCTCAAGTTGTATCTTATGTGTGCAAATACTGGATGGGATCTCAATAATATCTCCTATGGTCCACCCAATGGCCTTTTCATACCTCTTCAGAATGGAGACCAAAGCCTCAACTTGCCATTCCACCAAGCCAGCTGCAACTATGACCGATAATGTGTTTCCGGTCCTAAGAAAACATATCATAAGTGAGATAAGAGTGCCTTGACTCCAATACTGGAGGCTTCTCAATAGATGGTTTGGCCGGTGGGGTCACATGATTTTTCAGATCAAGATCAATCTTCTTCGGAGCATAAGTGTATGACCCCATACCTGCAAGTGCATTAACGATCTCATCACCCCTATTGATTTCTTCAGCATCAATATTCATCAACACTGCTGCTAAGTCTTCAATTCTCACCCTCTCATCAATAGGTATGATTGGAAGCTCAGCCTCCACAACATTAATTACTGAGACCACCTGCATGTCGTTTGGCTGTTTCATGGATCGGAACACATTAAATGTCACCTCTTCATTGTTCAACTATAATTTCAGTTGTCTGGTCTCCATGTCATGACCCGAGCTAGGGCCCGGATCGAAACATGGGATAATAAACCCCGAGAGGCTCCAAGTTGACCCATGGCATGAACATAACATCTAAGGTCAACATAATAAAGCGGAAGTTCAAAATACATAATAACGGAAGTTTGCATATAAATCAAGCTAGAATAGAATTATACATGACAAGCTGATTTCTACATAGTGTCTAAAAGCCTCTAACATATCTAATGAGTTTATGGGACAACATCCCTAACTAACTCGACAAGTCTAAAACTGAAAGAAACATAACAACTACAGATACTGAATGTCCTCGAAGGATGAGGACTCACTAATGCTAGCTGGACAGGTCTGAGAGGGAAGTAGGACCAAAGATGCAGCTGAAACTGATTCCTTGGACCTGTATCATGAAATGATAAAACATAGAGTATGCGGTTAATACTTGGAATGTACCGAGTATGCAAGGTAAGTAAAATGGACAGTTAAAATGCATAAGAGTTCATAAGAGTAGGACAACATGATCATAACGTAAATATCATAATGTATCATACGGGCTAAAGGTTTTCAAAACATACCTAAATCAGTCATAATAATAATCATAATCATAAGAGAAAGACTTTTATAAACATGATTTGAGCCAAGATAACATAATGTAACCATGCATAAATTATGAGCACATATGGAGCCTGACCTGTAAACCCCTAGTCGGAAGGGTGTTCGAGCCTTGCCAAGGGTAGAACCATGAAAAGAGGCATGATATCACTCACGAAAGGCCCATTTGGGCAAAAAGGAATAGTCTTAAGGGAGGTCCCATCGTGGCTACGTTGGTGCGTAGTTCTGAGACTCGGGGTATGCTTGGACCCCGGGTCTACTCAGTGTAAAATACTACTACCAAAACATATATAGTGCTCATATGATATCATATAATAATATGGAAAATATAC
>JACEIK010000009.1:427557-446102 GCA_018107945.1 Datura stramonium | reverse complement strand
CATGTTTTACAAGTATGCATGAATTTCATGATTTATGAATTTATGATTATGGCCGACTCACGGGCCTTATTTCATGGCTAGTTCACGTATTTCAAGCATGATTATGATTATTATGATTTAACTATCCCATGAATCTCATGTATATTTTCCATATTATTATATGATATCATATGAGCACTATATATGTTTTGGTAGTAGTATTTAACACTGAGTAGACTCGGGGTCCAAGCATACCCCGAGTCTCAGAACTACGCGCCAACGTAGCCACGATGGGACCTCCCTTGAGACTATTCCTTTTTGCCCAAATGGGCCTTTCGTGAGTGATATCATGCCTCTTTTCATGGTTCTACCCTTGTCAAGGCTCGAACACCCTCCCGACTAGGGGTTTACAGGTCAGGCTCCATATGTGCTCATATGGTATATGTCGTTATAAGAATCTCCCATTGTTCCTCATGATTTATGCATGGTTACATTATGTTATCTTGGCTCAAATCATGTTTAGAAAAGTCTTTCTCTTATGATTATAATTATGATTATGATTATGATTATGATTATGACTGATTTAGGTATGTTTTAAAAACATTGAGCCCTTATGATACATTATGATATTTACGTTATTATCATGTTGTCCTACTCTTATGAACTCTTATTCATTTTAACTGTCCGTTTTACTTACCTTGCATACTCGGTACATTCCAAGTATTAACCGCATACTCTATGTTGTATCGTTTCATGATACAGGTCCAAGGGATCAGTTTCAGCTGCATCTTTGGTCCTGCTTCCCTCTCAGACCTGCCCAGCTAGCATTTGTGAGTCCTCATCCTTCGAGGACATTCAGTATCTGTAGTTGTTATGTTTCTTTCAGTTTTATACTTGTCGAGTTAGTTAGGGATGTTTTCCCATAAACTCATCAGATATGTTAGAGGCTTTCAGACACATGTAGAAATCAGCTTGTCATGTATAATTCTATTCTAGCTTGATTTATATGCAAACTTCCGTTATTATGTATTTTGAACTTCAACTTTATTATGTTGATCTTATATGTTATGTTCATTCCATGGGGCAACTTGGAGCCTCTCGAGATTTATTACCCATGTTTCGATCCGGGCCCTAGCTCGGGTCATGACATGGAGACCGGACAACTGAAATTCTAGTTGAACAATGAAGAGGTGACATTTAATGTGTTCCGTTCCTTGAAACAGCCAAACGACATGCAGGTGGTCTCAATAACTAATGTTGTGGAGGCTGAGCATACAATCATACCTATTGATGAGAGGGTGAGAATTGAAGACTTAGCAGCAGTGTTGATGAATATTGATGCTGAAGAAATCAATAGGGGTGATGAGATCGTTAATGCACTTGCAGGTATGGGGTCATACACTTATGCTCCGAAGAAGATTGATCTTGATCTGAAAAATCATGTGACCCCACCGGCCAAACCATCTATTGAAGAGCCTCCAGTATTGGAGTCAAAGCACTCTTATCTCACTTATGATATGTATTTCTTAGGATCAGAAACACATTATCGGTCATAGTTGCAGCTGGCTTGGTGGAATGGCAAGTTGAGGTTGTGGTCTCCATTCTGAAGAGGTATAAAAAGGCCATTGGGTGGACCATAGGAGATATTATTGAGATCCCATCCAGTATTTGCACACATAAGATCCAACTTGAGAAAGATTGTATTCCGAGCATTGAGCATCGATGTAGGTTGAATCTGCCTATGCAAGAGGTGGTCAAGAAGGAAAGTATTAAGTGGTTGGATTCAGGTGTGGTTTACCCTATTGCTGATAGTAATAAGTGAGCCTAGTTCAGTGCGCACCAAAAAAGGGAGGAATCACTGTGGTCCCAAATGCTAACAATGAGTTCATTCCACTAAGACCAGTCACGGGTTGGAGAGTATGTATGGACTATTTGAAGCTAAACCACTAGACACAGAAAGATTATTTTTCGATGTCATTCATGGATCAGATGCTCGATCGAATTGCAGAAAGAGGGTGGTATTTCTTTCTAGATGGTTATTCGGGGTACAATTAGATCTCTATATCCCCCGAAGACCAAGAGAAAACCACTTTCACCTGACCCTATGGGACATTTTCTTTCAAGAGGATGACGTTCATGTTATGTAATGCGCCCGCCACTTTTCAACTTTGCATGATATCCATGTTCTCTGACATGGTAGAGGACACAATTGAAGTTTTTATGGATGTTTTTTTTGTTGTGGGTGACTCATTTGATGATTGTTGGCTCACCTGAGCAAGGTGCTTCAGCGATGCGAAGAGATCAACTTGGTGCTTAATTGGGAAAAGTGTCATTTCATGGTCAAAGAGGGTATAGTTCTAGGCCACGGGATTTCTAGTAAGGCATTAAGGTAGACAAAGAAAAGATTGATGTAATTGCTAGTCTACCACCTCCAATATCTGTAAAGGATGTTCGAAGCTTTTTGGGTCAAGCAGGATTTTATTGGAGATTCATTAAAGATTTCCCAAAGATTGTACATACCTTGGGCAAGCTACCTGAGAAAGAGGTGAAGTTTGTGTTTGATGATGCGTGTTTAAAGGCTTTTGAATTCCTGAAGTAGAGATTGACTACTGCCCTGATCATAGTGGCACCTGACTGGTCCTTACCGTTTGAGGTTATGTGCAATGCTAGCGGAGTGGCCCTGGGAGCTGTTTTGGGCCAAAAGTTTGATAATATTTTTCATCCAATTTATTATGCTAGCAAGGCGCTTAATGCATCTCAGAAAAATTACACCGTGACAGAATTAGAGTTGTTGGTTTTGGTATTTGCATTCAAGAAGTTCAGGCATACTTGCTTTAAACTAAGGTGATAGTTCATACAGACCATGCAGCTTTGCGTTATTTGATGGCAAAGAAGGATGCAAAACCACAACTGATTAGATGGGTTCTGTTAATGCAAGAGTTTGAAGTTAAGGATTGAAAAGGAAAATCATGTGGCAGATCACTTGTCGAGATTAGAGGCAGATGCGGCACTTAGAGATGAACTTGATATTGATGACACATTACCCCACAAGTAGGTTTTGGCTGCTTCCTAGGATCTCATCCCATGGTTTGCGGACTTCGCTAATTATTTGGTGAGTGATGTTGTATTGGAAGATTTATCTTTTCACCAATGAAGGAAATTCATGTATGATGTGCGGAAATTTTTCTAGGATGAGCCTTACTTAATTCGCATATGTGCTGATAGGCGGAGATGTGTRCCTGAGGCTGAAATATTGAGCATATTGGAGGCTTGTCACTCCTCTCCTGTTGGGGGTCATCACAGCGGGATTCGCACAACCCACAAAATTCTGCAATATGGGTACGATTGGCAACCCATTCACCAAGACGCATATGATTTTGCGAAGGCATGTGATGCATGCCAAAGGAAAGGAGGCATATCAAGGAGGCATGAGCTCCCTCTTACTCCCATCCTTATCATTGAATTGTTTGATATTTGGGGCATTGACTTCATGGGCCGTTTGTGAGCTTAAATGGGATGAACTACATACTTGTAGTTGTGGACTATATTTCTAAGTGGGTGGAGGCAATTGGGCTTCCAAACAATGAAGGTAAGAGTGTCACAACATTCTTGAAGCAGAATATTTTTGCCAGATTTAGGACTCCTAGAGCCATCATTAGTGATGGCAGTTCGCACTTCTGCAACCGGTTGTTTCAGACTTTGCTTGAGAAATATGTGGTGAAACACAGGGTAGCAACTCCTTATCATCCACAATCTAGTGGGCAAGTTGAAGTCTCCAACTGAGAGATAAGGACCATCTTAGAAAAGAATGTAAATGCTAACCAGACAGATTGGTCCAAAAAGATGGTGCATTATGGGCTTATCAGACCACATTCAAGACCCCTATAGGTATGTCTCCTTATCAACTTGTGTATGGTAAAGCATGTCATCTTTCGGTTGAACTTGAGCACAAAGCTATATCGGCGCTCAAGAAGCTGAATCTGAACTGGAGTGATGCTGCGAACTTGAGGCTTGATTAGTTGAATGAGCTAGATGAGTTTCATTTGAAAGCCTATGAAAGTTTAGAAATTTACAAAATGAGGATGAAGATACAGCATGACCGGAAGATTGAGAAAAGAGAGTTTAGCCTGGAGATATGTTGTTACTATTTAATTGTTGACTTCGCTTGTTTCCTAGAAAATTGAAGTCCAAATGGTTGGGACCATTCGAGTGGTCCAAGTATTCTCCTATGTGTAAATTGAGTTGGAAAATCACGAAGGCAAACGGTTCAAGGTGAATGGCAAACAGGTAAAAGCATATATGGGGAAGAGTGAAGAAATTAAACTGGTGGACCATTGGGCTCTGGGTGAAGTCTGAGTAACCAGGGGACTCTCATCGTGCTGCGACGTTTAATAAGGCGTTGCATGGGAGGTAACTGATAGAGGCGTCTTGGTGAAGTCTTAGTGATCAAGATACCCGCGTCGTGCCGTGACATTATATCAAGCGCTTCTTAGGAGGCAATCCAAGTTGTAATTGTAATATCAGTATAGTGTTTACATGTGTTGATGTGTGAAAGTGATTAACATGAAAAATCTGGAGCTGGAACAAAATTTTTGAAC
Source organism: Datura stramonium (assembly GCA_018107945.1). NCBI lineage: Eukaryota > Viridiplantae > Streptophyta > Magnoliopsida > Solanales > Solanaceae > Datura > Datura stramonium. The sequence continues at coordinate 441,525 of JACEIK010000009.1, read as the reverse complement.
CTTAGATCGAGTGCTAAAAAGCACAAGATGAGTCGTTACCTGACTGAACAAATCGTCAAGAGCAGTCGTGGCCCCTGAAGTAGAAAACAGTAAATGCTGGAAAGTCAGTGATGAGGGACTTAATGAATCGTGAGGTCACTTAATGCGTCGTCAAGTATCTCATCCTAACACAACTGAAAGTCCTCCAAGAGTACAAGGCCAACGACTCAAGCCACGACTCGTTGGGTAACATCATGAATCGTTGTCTGAGTCGTTAGGTCCCAGGTAAGTTTTATCTGTGTAGCAATTGTAACAAACATCATAACGAGTCATGACCTGAGAAACGACTCGTTACATGGATTGTTGTGCATATGCATATATTTTAATCACCCGACCCAACCCACGTGCAATTGGATAATTTAACTTCTTAAACTTTAAAACCCACGATTTTTCCCCAACTTACAAACATTTTTAAACACCTAATTCTTTACAAACAAGTTCCCTCTCCCCTCATCATCTCACAAACTCTCATATCCTTCACACTCATACAAACACGACACTGGGGCACAAGTRTCACAATCACACKAAGTCACCAATCATTAAATTTCGCACCTTAAGTCTTCATCAAAGTAAGTTTTGAATTGATTTCTAATAGTGATGATTTGTATCACTACCCACTTATTCTCGAAATTATTTGTCAATTTTTGAATTTAGTCCCACTCATTAAAACCCTAAGTTTCCATGAATTTAATTGCCTAAAAATGATAAACCCTGAAGTATTGAACTAGATGGCTTATGTTGATGAGTTTGTGGTAGAATGTCTACATGATTGAGGTTGAAATTTCTATTAAGTTTCAGTTGGCTTGGGTTTCATACATCCATTGAGTCGGCAGGCATTACGATCTGTAATTTCTTTGGCAATGAAGCTTTGATTGCTTTGCCCGCCCAACTCTTACCAGAATTAAATACAAAAGTTTATGTCGTCTCGACTATCACACTCAAGTGGGCAGAGCCGTCTAGAGCCTTGACAAGGCAAAAGGCACTACCAAGATATCAATATCAAGTTGAAGGCCCCTTAGGGTAGGGGATAGCTCACAAAGAAGGTCTCAAATAATCTGATCATACCTATGTTGGCACATAGTTCTGAGGCATAGGGTTGACTGACCCTTAGCCTACAAAAGTTTGACATGGGATACTCATCATAACCGGCAGTATCATGATAGAGCTTACATGATTCCCCAACTATCTCGCTCAAATGGGCAGAGCCATCCCAAGCTTGGCAAAGAAAGGAACGATTAAAGCTTGATATCACTCATGAATTCCCATAGGGTTTGAACATGAATATATACCTAAGGTGGCACGTAGTTATGAGATTTAGGGTTTTCTTAAACCCATATCCTACCTATGCTAGACATTACTCCAAAAAACATCGCCAAGGCTCATAATAAACACCGTGAAAACACACTTGATCTTGCATGCCTTTTCTAAATCCTGAAGTCATAATCATACTTGATATAGGTAAATAGTCATGAGAAATATGCCATTGAGTTGGCCATGATATATAACTTGAGTGTCATGAAAATTATACATACTTGAATGAATAGTCATAATTGAAATCATATGCTCATAAGCTTGAAATTTATAAAATCATGCATAATTAGGCAATTTCACCATAAACTTGAATGTGTAGATCCATAAGAAATTCTAGTAGAAAATAAGTAATCATTATCAGAAATCATGAATTTAATCACAAGAGACTTGAATGCATATGAGTTCCTATGAGACTTTATGAGAATTGGGTCAAACCCTAGATTTTAATAAATCATGCTCGGAGACTTGAAATTGTGAGATAGGGATTAAATTGGTCATGAGGGTGGATTCCCCATTCATAACCCTATATACCTAAGCTTTATGAATCCCTAGCTTGACTTGAAGACCCAAGAGAGAATTGAAGAAATTTGATAAAGAACCCTAATCTTGGCCTAAGAGGATTTGATCTTCCAATTAAGGTGTTAGGAGGATTTGATCTAGAATGAGGGTTTAGGCTTAGAATGAGGGTTTAGGCTAAGAAAAACCTCTTAATACACCCTTTAAAGAACCCAAAATGACACCATTTAGGAGTTAAAATATTAAAAAGTTACAATAATACCCCTGAGGCTTCACATTTAAAAACTGCACGTCTAGTGGTACGATCCATACCACGAATAGTACCAAGGACTTGCGACTCATTCTGAGTTCCATAGTCACGAATGCCTCTTTGGTCAATCCTCTAATCTCCAACATACTCCCCCTAGGTAAGACTTGTACCACCTCTGCACAGCTTATAGAATCAAGTCTTTGCTTCTTGGCCATCGCCTGATGACTCTCTGAACCCCCTATTATGGATCATAGGTACAACTCGTAGTGACTTTATACAATTTGTGACATCCAATCGTAGTTCATCTATCCTCATCTATTGAATCCTCTAGATCTATTAGTATGGGTCCTGGTATGACTCTTACAAAGGATGTGTGGACTGTACTGTGGATCGTACTGAGACATTTCCCAATTTCTCTGCATGATCATCTTTTAAACCTCGAGTCTAGCCTTAGAAACTTTTTGCGTGTTACAGTATCTCCCCCTTGGTAACATTCATCCTTGAATGGACACAAAATAAGCTGGAAAGATAGGGAAAGAGCTGCAATCCTAGAACTGAAAGTTATAGACGGAAAACTGATAGAGTTGTTGACTCTGGACTGAGATAAATGATTAAACTGAATTCATGAAACATGCATGCGTACTATGACATGAAAGGAACTGGGAGACATGAACTTGACATGAAACCGAATAGAGTACTAAGGAGGAAATTGGTACCACATGCTGAAATAGAGTCAGAGGGGAAAATATGCGGGTATCTAGCCATCACATCTGCTTCAGCTTCCCATGTAGCTCCCTCGACTAGCAGATTCCTCCATAAAACCTTCACTGATCCTACCTCCTTGTTGCTAAACTTCCGAACCTGATGATCAAGGATCTCTACTGGAACCTCCTCATAGGTAAGACTATCCTTCACAGCAATCCTCTTTACTAGAACAAGTAAAGCTTGGTCACCAATGCAATTTTCCAACAAAGACACATGGAAAACTAGATGCACCAAAGCGATGTACAAACTAAGAAGTGAAATGAGTACCCCTATCTGAGATGGTAGATAACGGAACCCTATGCAATAGACTAACTCCAGAATGTAGAATCTAGCATAATCCTCGGTTGAATCTACAGTTTTGACTAGTAAGAAATATGCTGATTTGGTCAACCTGTCTACAATCACCCATATAGAGTCATACTGTCGGTGTGTATGAGAAAACCCTATAATGAAGTCCATATTGATCTCTTCCCACTTCTAAGTAGGAATGATGATGTCCTGAAGAACACCTCCAGTTCTCTGATGCTCGACCTTCACCTGTTGGCAATTTGGATACTTAGCCACAAATTTCACTATGTCCTTCATCATTCCATTCCACTAACAGACTTCTCATTGATCACGGTATATCTTGGTTGAACCTAGATGGATAAAGTATTGAGAGCCATGAGCCTCACTCAACATCCGCTCTCTCAAGTCATCCATAGCCAGAACACACAATTGACCCTGATATCCATAGCCAGAACACACAATTCTACTTATGGACAACTTCTTTTAAAATAACTAAGATAGGATCCTCATCTTGCCTTACTTTAACCTCCATCACTATTGAATATTCTGACCCATTTTGGATAATAACACTACCATCCATTGAATCTGTAAGGCGAATTCCTAAACGAGAAAACCTCTAAACATCCTTCACCAACTCCTTCCTCCCATCCTTGACATGGGACACACTCTTTATGGACAGCCTACTAAGAGCTTCCTCCACCACATTAGCCTTGCCCAGATGGTAAAGAACATTCATGTGATAGTCCTTGAGAAGCTCTAGCCATCTCCTCTGCTCCAAATTTAGGTCCTTCTAAGTGAATACATACCAAAGGATCTTATGGTCCATGAACACATCCACATGCACCCCATATAAATAGTGCCTCCAAAGCTTCAAGGCGAACACCACCACTGCCAACGCTAGGTCATGCATCGGGTGATTCCTTTTATTAGTCTTAATCTATCTTGAGGCATAAGAAATGACATTGCCATGATACATGAATGCACAACCAAGGACAATTCTAGAAGCATCACAACACACAACGAAGCCATCTTTGCCATCCGGCAGGGTTAATACTGGGGCTGAAGCGAGTCGAGTCTTTAACTCCTTAAAACTCTTCTTAGAAGCATCCGACCACTTAAACTGACCTTCTTCTGGGTCAACTTAGTCAACAGTGTTGCAATGAATAAAAATCCCTCTATGAATCTTCTGTAGTAGCCAGCTAAGCCCAAAAAGCTCCTAATGTCAATAGGACTAACGAGTCTAGGTCAATTCCTCACCGCCTCTATCTTTTAAGAGTCTACCTGCACACTCTCACTTGACACCACATGAGCCAAAAATGCCATTGAATTCAACCAAAACTCACACTTGCTGAATTTAGAAAATAGTTGACAATCCTTGAGAGTCTGCAATAGAATCCTCAAATGAGTGGCATGATCCTCCTTGCTCTGAGAGTATATGAGGATATCATCTATAAAGACAATAATAAATATATCCAAATACTGCTTGAACACCCTGTTCTTCAAATCCATGAAAGCTGTAGAAGCATTCATTAGCCCAAAAGACATAACTACAAACTCATAGTGATCATACCAAGTCCTAATAGTTGTCTTCGATATGTCACTCTCCCTAAATCTGAGCTAATGATAGCCGGATCTGAGGTCTATGTTTGGAAAGTAATAGCACCTTGACACTGGTTAAACAAGTCATCAATCCTGGGGAGGGGATACTTATTCTTGATTATAACCTTGTTCAACTGTCAATAATCAATGCACATCCTAAGGGAACCATCCTTCTTCGAAATAAAGAGAACTGGAGAACCTCATGAGGACTTACTAGGCCTGATGAAACCCTTATCTATGAGATATTCCAACTGTTTATTCAACTCCTTTAGCTCGGCAGGAGCCATTCTGTAAGGACGAATGGATATGGGCTATTTATCAGGGAGAATGTGAATAGAAAATTCAATCACTTGCTCGGGAGGGACTCCAGGTAGATCATCTAGGATCACGTCCAGATACTCATGTACCAGGAGCTGAATGGAAAGTCAAGGTCTTAGATGTAGAATCCTTGACCTAACTAGATGGTGTACACAACCCTTGGAGATCATCTTTCTGGTCTTAAGATAGGAAACAAAGCGATCTACAAGCACAGCTGAACTACCCTTCCACTCTAGGACTGGTTCACCCGAAAACCAAAACTCTACCGTATGGGTTCTATAATTAACTCAAGAAAAACAATCACGCAACCAATCCATACTGAAGATAACATTAAAATTGGTCATATCTAACTCTACTAAGTCAGTTGAGATGACTTTTTGATGAACTATGTCAGGGCAATTTCTATATATCCATCGAGCTAAAATTGATTCACCGCAGGAGTGGAGACTGAGAAATGTTCTCACAGGATTTCAAGACTGAAACAAAATCTAAGAGCAACATAAGGAGTTATGAAAGATAACGTGCCCCTAGGTCTGACAATGCATACACATCATGATGGAAAACTCGCAACATTCCAGTGACACCATCAGGTGAACACTCCTGCTCCTAACAGGATGAAAGTGCGTAGAACCTATTCTGGTGCAGTACACCAGATGCACTAGAAGAGGCACCCTGCTGAGATGGGTGAGCTTCTAGAGCGGCTAAAGTGGTGGTTGGGGCATGACCTCTACCATTACCCTGTTTGGCAAAAGGGCAATCCCTGTGCATGTGCCCGAACTTCCTAAACCCGAAGAAAATATCTGAGCCAACCAAGCACTCTCCTGGGTGGTTCTTTCCACATTTCCTGCAAGCTAGGAAAGTGTTCTCCCCTGTCATGCCTCTGACCCCTAGAGACTAACACTCTGCTTCTCTAATCACCTCGAGGTTCGGATGGAACGCTGGTTGATGATGAAGCTGGGGCTTACAACCTCTGATGGGACTGAGGGTGATGTCCACTACTAGATCTTTACTATGAGTACCCATCACTTCTTGTCCTGGACCTCTTGGCCTCTCTTTCCCTTTCCTTCATCTGCCTTTATCTTTTGAGAAAATATCTTTAGCCGAGAGATATCTATGTCACTAATCAGCATGGCAATCCTGCACTCCTTGACCAATGAATCTGCAACCCAATTCATGAACTTGCTAATATGAGCCCTCGAATCAGTAACCATCTCAGGAGCATACTTGGAAAGCTGGGTAAAGTTCAACACATACTCTTGGAAAGTCACGTCAATTTTCTTCAAGTTGACGAACTCCACTTCCTTTGTTTCCCTCAACTCTAGGAGGAATAATCTATCCAAGAAATTCATAATAAACTTATCCTAACCAACGGGGACTTCCCCAACCTCACGATCATCTTTCCACTGTCGGAACCATATATGAGCAACCCCCTTCAGCTAATAGGAGGCTAAGTCTGCACTTTCCTCTCCTGAAACACCCACAACCTAGGTAATCTTCTGGACCTTCTCAATCAACTTCTATGGGACCTCGTCCACCTTTTACCCATGAAACTCAGGTGGGTTTATCCTGATGATGTCTCACACCCTAGCCGCCACCACATTCCTATTTTTTGTTCACATAGGAAACCATCTGCTGGTTGACTTGGGTTGTCATAGACTGTGCTAACATCTAAAATAAAGCCCTGAACTCAGCATGAGTCACCTGCACGTGTAAAGAATCAACTGGAGCTGGTGGGGCTGGTTGGTGCCCATCTCCATTTCCATTGTCATTGCAATTACCGTTTCCAATCCTTTATCCATCGACTCGGAGGGGAGGCATACTTTTACAAACACCCAGAGCATGAATTAGAAGGATATAGAATTTGACTTCATAGCACCAGATCGAATCATGAAAGAAAGGAAGTTTTCCTAAAATGTTATGTAGCCTTTTCCCCATAAGTGTGACGTGCTTCACACCCATGGAAAAGACTCTACTTAACGCGACTTTTAAACACCCTAGGACACACATAACCTAATGCTCTGATACCAAGTTTTTCATGATCAGAGTGTCGACCCCGGACTGAGACACGACGGCACCTGAAACCACAAATGACTCCAACCTAACTCATGGTACATATATAACATGATTTTAAGAATAACTAAGCGGAAACAAAATCGAAAACAACATAAATGAAAGTCTGTATATCATGAAAACATAAGTGCAGAAACCAGTCAAAGCATTGAACCATCTATAAATAGTTGTCTGAAAAGACTCTAGCTATGCGATGAGCTGATGTGAAGACACCTCCAAGTAGCTGCTATGTCTGAAACTAAAAGACATAAGAAAAAGGGACATGAACCAAAGCTACCATCCTAGGATCATGAGGACTCACCAAAACTAGGACTAAGTTGGAATGAAGCAGGAGCAAGCTAACATCATTATTGAGATTGGTCTCCCAAATCTATATCATGAAAAGGTATATCATAAAGTATTCGGTCAGTACTTTGAATATACTGAGTATGTAGAGAAAATAAAACATTCTTGTAAAATAGTAAATCAAGGCCAAGAGTAAAGGCTAAAATAAACATGAGAATAGGGTGCATGCTGAGATCGTAATCGTACAATAGTCATAATAAGAGTTATTTATAATAAGCTAAAGTATAGTAACTCAAGGTTTTAAAGCAGATATCATATAGTGTAGCATACTTTAATTCATAAGTAAAAGCTCATAAACTAATCAATGGGTCAAATACGCTATAATGCATAATATTATAAGCCATGAACATGAATATCTTAAAACATGAGGAACAATGGGAGACTCATCATAACTGACACCATAATGATAGAGCTTGCATGATGCCGCACCTATCTCACTCAAGTGGGAAGAGTCGTCCCAAGCTTGCCAAGGCAACGAATGATTAAGGTGTGATATCACTCGTGACTCCTCGTAGGGTTTGAACATGAATATATACCTATGATTGCATGTAGCTATGAGACTTTGGATTTTCTTGAACCCCTAGCCTACTCAAAGCTAGACCTACTCCCAAAAATATGCACATGGCTCATAATCAACATTGGAAAAACACATTTTATCTTTCATGGCTTGTGTAAATCATGAAATCATAATCATAGTTGACATATGTGAAATAGTCATGATAATAATTCCATTGAGTTGGCCATGATGTATAACTTGAGTGTCATGAAAATCATACATACTTGAATGAATAGTCATAATTGAAATCGAAGGCTCATAAGCTTGAAATTTATAAAATCATGCATAATTGGGAAATTTCGCCATAAACTTGAAAGTATATATCCATGTAAGATTCTAGTAGAAAATAAGTAATCATAATCATAAATCATGAATTTAATCATAAGAAACTTGAATTCATAAAAGTTCATAAGATACTTCATGTGTAACACCCTGAAAGTTTCTAAGACCCGACCCTAAGCTTAAAGAAATAATTCAGTTGAAGTGGAAATTTACCTCAGAACAAGTCGTGGTATGACCCGTTAGGTGACCCTACGAGTCGTGGTAAGACTCGTGACAAGCATACAGTGAATGTTCCTTCCCAGAGCTCAGAGGTAAAGAGTCACATCATGACTCGTGAAATGAAGTAATGATTCATGTAGTCCACCGTTACGAGAAGCAGTTCAATGTGTTCGCGACAGGATTTTTGTGGACCACAAGGAAAGTGATGACTTTTTTGGTCAGGTAACGAGTCGTCCTAAGGAATCGTCAGATGGATGTTCAGAAAGAAGTGCACGTATGGATCAGTGGCAACGGACGACACGATGAGTTGTTTGGACAGGCAACGACTCATTATATCGGTCGTTGGATGAATTTTTAAAAAGTATATCACCCAAGGCAGTGGTGATGTTGGAGGAAAAGATGAGTCATTGGGTCAGGTAACGACTCGTCATGTCCGGTCATAGGGCGAAGGAGAAGAAATAGGTTTCAGTGATAATAAAGGGAGTCACGAGTCATAGGGTACCTCACGAATCGTTAACTCAATCGTTGGAAAGATGTTGAATTTGAAGAATATATCTAGTACACTTCACGATTTGGCACCATGAGTCGTCCTTGACCCCACGACTCGTGGAGTGCCTAGTGAGGACTGGCAGGGTCCTTTTTCCTGCGAATTTCCTAGGGTGTTTTTGTAATTTCCTAAGCTCCTCATTCCTAAACTACATCGTTTTGGGAATCAGGTGGGATGGTTTTAAGGGGAATATCTAGCCTAACCCCTCATTCCATCCTAAAGCACTCACAAATCCTTCTTCTCCTTTTTTCTCTCAAGGCTCAAGAACTAGGGTTCTTCTCTAAGGTGCAACAACTTCATGATCTTTAGAGAGATCCTCCAACCAGGTATGCGAGACATCAGCAAGGATGTCCTTTTGTCCTTCTTTCCCGAGTTTCATGGTTAAACCCTACTTACTTATTTTAGAAAAGATTTCCTTAATATCTCAATCTAAGTGTGATCCCTCACGTGTCTTCCATTAATTTCAAGACCCTCATGATAAGCAGCAATGTATGTTATGAAATATCTCCCAAATTCATGATTTAGGTATGTGAAATGATAGTAGCATGTTTCCTAGAATTTTGCTATGCATTAGTAGTATTTTCAAGTTATAGTTCTTATGAAGTATGTACATGATTTTTACTATGATTTCACTATATATGTTTAAAGTATCATTTGAATCTATGTGTTTAGATGAATATGGAACCCATAATGTATTTTATACCCTTGGTTCATGAAACTATGAATTTAGTAAGAAATAGCATGTCTATGAATTCCCTAGATACTCAGGCCTCTGCCTAGCTGAAAGTTCCTTAGTCTTGGTCCTTATCATAAATTAGGGTACAACTTGCATGATTTGGACTCAAGCTGAAATGTTATGTAGATATGTTAGATTTTGTTCGAGTTATGACTAATTAATATAGATCCTTGAGTAGAAGTTAATATCTTTGTCTATTCAGCCTCAAAGTCTCAGTCAACACTCAAAACACTTAGAGTTTTACAGAAAGGTCAGTTATCAGTGTGTCTATAGTTAGTTTACTTGGAGTGTCAGTAATACCTCCCAGTCTTAGTTTCAGTTATCTGTTTGACTATAGTCTTTTCATGAGGTGTCAGTGGTGCCTCCCAGATATTAGTTATCAGTTTTCAGTTATTAGTTTCAATTAATTCTTTAGATGGTTACGATGCTTCTAGATAAGTAGCTCTGACCAGTCTTAGAACCACCAGATTCAGCTTTAGTTTGCTTTTTAGACGGTTAAGACGCTTCCATATAAGAATCTTTGACCAGTCTGGGAACACCAGTTACAGAATTCAGTCTGATAAGACTCTCAGGGTTCTTCCAAATAAGTATCCCTTAATTAGTCTTGGGCCCCAGTTTCGATAAATCAGCTTGGTAGTGGTAGTCATGTTAGGACTATCCAGTGGGAGTAGGACTTAGCACCGAGAAGCCGGGGTTCCAGAGCACCCATGTTCCCAGAACTACATTGCCACCATAGGTTATTTTTGCCCAAATGGGCCATATAGTGACATTCATAGTTCATGCCTTTATATCCTAGCAAGGTATATTGGGTCCTACCGATGGGGTGTATACATCGAACTCCACTTCTAGCTCACGTTGTTATATGTTGGTTATAGCCTCTCAAACTAGTTAGTGTAGTCTCAGTTTAGCTAAACTCAGAATAGTTTTAGTTTACTCAGTTTAGTACAGTTAGTTTAGATTAGTATCTCAGCTTCCAGGCAAGTCTATGACCATCAGACAGGGTCATTCTGACCATTTAAGTTATATTTCAATTTATACAGTTTCAGTATTTCAATTGTTCATTGCATGTCATTACAATTCAGTTGTTTATTCTTTATGTTATTTTTTTCTCCCACTTACTCTGTACATTCCAAGTACTGACGCATACCTTCCATGTTGTATTGTATTATGATATAGGAGCAGGTTCTAGTCTCAGCACCACTAGCAGATCTTCCTCAGGCGATATTAGTTGTACCAGTAGTGAGTCCTCATCTTTCAAGGATAATATTTATTTTCTTCAGTTACTTTCATATAGTTAGACTTAGAGTTAGCTGGGGGTTTGTCACAGCAACTCATCAAATATAGATGGCTTTCAAAAATAGATTCAAATTATCAGTTATGTTTTCAGATGTTCAAACTTTTATTAATCAGTTTTCCTTAAATGGTTTTATTATTTAAGCTTCCCCTACGTTTACTCAGATTACCAGTGTTATGACAAACCATGGGCTGGCTTGGGGTTACTTGTGACTCCAAGTACCTTGTCTCATCTAGGGTATAGACTCAGGTCATAAAAAATTTGGTATCAGAGCACTAGGTTTAGAGTGTTCTAGGATGTCTGAAAGCCATATCAAGTAGAGTCCTTTTAATGGGTGTAAATAATGCCACACTTCTTGGGGGAGGCAACAAGGAGTTTTAAGAAAAATTCCCTTCTTTCATTATTCTTATCATGCGATAGAGTGTAAACTCTAATGTTTCTCTTATAACTCATGCTTTACGCATTCACAGACAATGCCTCCTAAAAGAGGTAGTGGAAGAGGGAAAATTAACGGGAATCCACCAACACCACAAACCCTAGTAGGCCCTCTTAGTGGGCAAGTGACGTATGCGGAGCTCAGGGCTGCCCTGAGAGTGTTAATATGGGCCACGACCACTCAGCTAAATCATCAGGAAGACACACCTGGGAACCCTACCAAAGAGACGACAACTACTAGGATTCAAATTGTCACAAAAAGGAGTCCACTTAGTTTCATGGTCCGAAAGCGGATGGAAAGTTAAAGGTAAAAGAAAAGGGGAGCAAGAGAGAAAGGACAGGGGACTCAGGGTATTCCCAACAAAGGATGAGTGGTGGACCTCGTTTCTAGTTCCGTCGAAGATCATCAGCCCCATCTCCACCAATAGCCAGTGCCCCATTCAAACCCAGAGTAAGGGAGATTACATACCCAACTTGCAAGAATTGTGGGAAGAACCATTTGGGAGAATGCATGGCTAGTTCAGGTGGTTGTTTTTTGTGCAACATGTTGGGCCATAAACACAGAGATTGCCCAGCAGCCAAACGGGGAAAAGGTAGAGCCTCGGCTACCTCTCCTACAGCCTTGTCAGGTCGCCCAGCATGGGAGAAATGTGGAAGGAGTCACCCCAATAACTGTTTTCTCGATAACAAAGGATGATTTGGATGTGGTCATTGTCCATAGAATAAAGAATTGCCCTTTTGCTTGACGTGGGAAGACTCAGCCAATGATTCCTGCAGCTCGCCCATCTCACCAGAGCTCAACATTTAGTGTAGATGGCAGACAACTCCAGATATAGTTACAGGTATGTTATGAACTTTTTATGTTGATCCTTGCATGTTGTTAGGCCTAAGAGCCACAATATAAGGTATGAGATGCCTTTAGAATGCAAGTATGAGAATTATCCTGTGGATGATATTAAGTGGCTATAAGTATGAAGCCTTCAATGATAGCTTTCAAGGCGAGTGAGAAGTCAAGAGTTAGTGATTTTAACCTAGACTTGGGAAAGGATCTAAGAGCTTGAGAATGGTGACTTTAAACTAAGAGGGAGATGATAGGTTAAGAAGGACAAGTCAAGCCCTAAGTGTTTTAGTGGAAGGGCTCCAGAAATAAAAACTATGGGATGTCAATCCTTCATATTCATCTATTTTCTCTTGTATTTTAGTTGACACTACATTCTACTTATGCTTATGTTCAGACTCCTAGAATTATAAATAATCGTTTCAGACAATGATCACAGTCTAGCTCTATGGTTTCGATAATCTCAGCTTCATGTCATGAAACTCGTTATGTATAGAGTCATATCTCACAGCATGTTCAGCTCCAAGAACCCAGTCCCTCAGACTCTCCTTAACAGTTCAGCAGATCATGCTACATCATGTGTATGCTCATACTAGGCTCCTTGAATGATTTGTGCTTGCGATTTCCTTACTCTAACCCATGTGCACGAACCACCTATATCAACAATGATTGTTGTAATAGGTATACTCAGAATAACTTTCTATTTATACCTTAGATGCTCATATGAAAAAGTTCATGAGATAGAGTTTTTAGTCCTACTAGAGAGACAGGGAAATTCTTGGGTGGTATATGTTGCAGAGGAGTCGTAAGATGATTTTAGGGATACTCTTGAATGGTGTGGTGGTATTTAGGAAAGTTATTATAGCTAGCAAGTTGTCTCTAAATATTTTTCCCAGGAAAGGGGTGATGAGGTGTTGGTGAGGATGGCAGTCTCTTTTAAAACGAGGTTCCAGTTGAGATTTTGACCGTCAAGATCTTAAGTTGGGGAAAATAAAGAAGTTGTTTCAGTGAAGGTTTTAAGGAACACCCATCTAGTAGGAGGAACTACTAGGGAAACTAAATTCAAATAAGGCCACCTATTTGGATATCAGAAAGTAATTATGGGATTTACAACTCCGTCCCTAACCGCTATGTTCCATCTTGAGTGGAACAATTTATCCTTAGTACCCTACTTAGTTACATGTCAGCTTCATGTCCTTTAGTTATTTTTCTCATATCTTAGCATGCATGTTGATGTGTTGCAGGGAGTGCCGAAATATGCAAAGTACATCAAAGACATTTTGGCAAACTAGAGCAGATTGATAGAGTATGCTACAGTTGCATTTACTGAGGAGTGCACCTCCCATATTCAGAATCGACTGCCGACAAAGCTCAAGGATCCTGGGAGCTTCACTATTCAGATTACAATTGGGCAGTCTATTCGAGCTCGTGATTTGTGTGATTTCGGAGCAAGTATAAATTTTATGCCAACATCAGTATTCAAGAAGCTGGGGCTGGGCAGTCCTAGACCCACTACTGTGATTTTGTAGCTAGCTGACCGTTCATTGGCCAGACCTAATG
>JACEIK010000009.1:321382-388788 GCA_018107945.1 Datura stramonium | reverse complement strand
CAACAAGAAGGGTCATTACTTGCTACAACAGCCCATTCTAAGGTTCATTGTTACCTGCTGCTGCTTCACTAAACTGCTCATAACCTTTTACTCTGAACTTTGATTTATGCAAGGTCATATGCACTGGAAAGAAGACTTCAAGAGATTCAATTTGAGGTGCTTAATCATCCAAAAAGATTTTGTAAAATGAGAGCTATGGTCGTTTGAAGTTGACCCTGGTGAGAACTTATACGAACACTCATTCGGTAAAGGGTCTCTCAAGTCAACTTTGTTCTAGAGACTCCTTATGACCATAATTTTCATGTAATGAACTTCTGATACTTAGGAATTGATCTTAACACCTCTCTTCCATAAATTCACCGGCTCGGGTCTATCCATTTACCTAGAACAGTTCCGAACTTAGCCTGAGACTTTCAACAAACTAACAGAACCAACGACCCATCCAACGGGCTGTGGTAACAAAAAATTAATCGTTGGTCCATCCGTTAGTTTCCCCTATTCTTCCTTCGAAATTCTATTAATCATCTTCAACAACCACAAATAACGACATGTTCAATCAATCAATAATCCGTACAATCCCTCGTGGGTTCTAAGAAATTTCTGACAGCTTTCTAGTAATGAAACAACGAGCACTTCCGATGACCCGTTTGACCCTACAACGAATCGTACTAAGGTTCGTTGTTTTGTTCTGGTAATGTTTTCTTGTTGTTTTCTATTGTAAGTCTCAGGTCTAACTTAGGGAACTTTTAGGGTGTTAAAGAAGGAGGCCTATGCAGATCACATATTTAATATTCGTTATTTCTATGATATACGTGTTAAATTGACCTAGTATAAGCCATATCAGCTCCGTTTATGATTATGATTAATATTTATTGATTTTATCCTAGTGTGGTACACCGGCAGGAGGCATTTTTATTTTTACCCCGGTGTGGTACACTGGCTTGATGAATTTTATATGGATTTTATGGTCGGCTAGCCCCTAGCATTTCAGTTATAGTTTTTATTGTACATTACTTTGTTGCATTTACACCTCAATATTGAGTTATTGTAAGGTTTCAATTTCCAGGATTCCAGGTTGTTACTATTCCTTATTTCTGCCTTGGTTGTCATTGTTATCTTATTTGTTTACAGTGTCCATCCTTATATAAGCTAGAAATTCATAAATCATGCATATTAGGGCAAAATCATCACAAGCTTGAAATCATCTATTCATGAGGACGTGAGAATAAAATCTGCCCTAATAACTATTTTACATCAATTGAAACATGAGAGAATTGAACCCATAGAGATATCATGGATAATTGCATGGAATTGGGCCAAACCATGGAATTTTAACATAACATGCTAGGAGATTTTGAAATCATAGAATAGGGATGAAATTGTCCATGAGGGTGGAAGTTCTTCCCCCATTCATGATCCCTACATACCTAGGCTTGAAGAATCCTCAACTTGATTGGAGACCCAAAGGGAATTGAGATGAAAGAGATGATGAAACCCTAGCCACTATTGATGGGATTTGATCTTCACTTAGGTGTGTTAGAAGTAGAATGAGGATTTAGGATGATTAAAACGCTTAAAAACACCCTTTAGGAGGCTAATAATGACTTAGTTTAGGATTTAGGAACCTAATAATTACAAAAACACCCTTAATAATTCGACAGGCAATAACTCACTGCTAGACCCAATGAGTGCTCTGACGACCCATTAGAAGACTTGACGGGTCATCACTTGACCCGTTGCTACTGGCTAATTTTTCTCAAATTACAGATCCTTTCTTGATGACTCACTTGACCGTTTGTTGTGTCACTTAATGGGTCACTTAACCAGTCGTCAAGACTCTCTGAAACTCAAGTTTTTCACCAACCTTCCCACATTACGGGTTGCACCACAACCCGTCGGGTCACTTGATGAGCCACACAATGACTCGTTCTATGACCTACTATAGGTTTTCATATTTTCTCCGTTTCAGTACTTGGGTATGATCTTGGGGACTTTTGGGGTGTTACAGTAGTATAAGTAAAAAAATAATAGAAGGGACATTATGATATAATTACTAACGTAATAGACACATAACGCATGAGATTTCCATCGTATTCTAGAGTATAATAACCCAAGGTTTTGGAAAACAAAATTATAAAGCTTAACAAGTTTGAAATATTAAGTAAAACTTATAAACTAATCAATAGGTAAAATGCAATATAAAACATAATATCCTAAGTCCTGCACAAGAATAAACATGAAACATGAGGAACAATGGGATATTCTCATAACCGGGATACTCCAAGTAAGCATCATGGAGCTCGACCTGTACCACTTGTTGGGAGGGTGTTCATACCTTTGCTAAGGGTAAGAACCATGAAAGACTGATATCACTCATGATCCCATTAGGAAGGGAGACACTCTCAACTAGAGAGGACCCTTTAGCTAGGGGCATGGGAGACACTCTCTATTTGTGAGGACCCATTATCCTATGGTGGTACGTAGTTCTGAGTCTTGGATGTGCTGAACTCTGGCCTACTCAGTGATAAATACTACTCTCAAAGCATACATAGTGCTCATAATCATACTTGAAACATAATAGGTTTTGCATGGACTAGTTAAAAATATGTAGATTCATAAACTGATTAACATACGTGAACTAGCCATGAAAACAATGCTGAAAATTAGGTCATGGTATGTAAATTTAATATTCATGAAATTCATATATACTTGAGAAAAATCATGCTAACATGAAATAAAGAATCATGAGAGTTTTTCATATAAATCATGTTATCATAATCATAAAACATAAGTAAAATCATGAGACAACCAAATCCACAATAGATCATAGAGTTTTTGTATAAGAAAAGGTCTAACCTTAGAAATTCATGAACATCATAGTTGGAGACTTGAAGAAATTGAAATCATATAATTGAGCTAGGGATTAGGTATGAGGGTGAAATAAATCCCCCATTCATGACCCCATACACCTGGGCTTTGATGGGTTCTTGCCTAGACTTGAGACCCAAAAGAGTTGAGAAGAAGAAAAACTCTAATTGCTTGAGAGCCTTGAGAGGTTTTATCTTCAATCTATGGTGTTTTGAGAGGAATGAGAGTTTAGGCTAAGTAAAATACTCTATACATGCTTTATAAAGACCAAAATGATCTACTAAAGGAGTTAAAAGAATTAAAAATTACTAGAATGCCCTTATGAAAATGAGCTGAAAAACTACCCTGCTAGCCTTCATGGGTCGTACCACGACTCGTGGTGCTATACCACGGGTCGTGGTATGCAATTCGTGGCTTCTGGGTGACTAAAAATCTTCCTGAAACTCTTACCATGGATTCTCGGTGAAATTCGTATCTTGGTACCTATGAGTCATACCATGACTCGTGGTGACTGAGCTTGTCCTTTGTCTATCAAACCTGACAGTGCTTTACTAAACTGCTCATAACTTCTTACTTCGAACTCTGATTGACGCAAGGTTAGATTCATTGGAAATAAGACTCAAAGAGATTAAATTTTATGTGATGGATCCCCCAAAAACACTTCATGAAATAGGAGTTATGGTTATTTAAAATTGACCCTTGTAAGAACTTGTATGAAGACTCAATCGGTAGGAAAGCTCTTAATTTAACTTTATGCTGGAGGTTCCTTGTGACTTTAATTTGTATCTAATGTACTTTTCACACTTATGAATTGATATTAACACCTTATTCCCTTAAAATTAATCATTTAGAGTCTATCTACATACTTAGAATGGTTTCAAACTTAGCCCAAAACTCCAAGGCATTATAATATTTCAACTCACGATTGAAATAACGATTCGTACAATCATGCCACAGATCGTTGTGATTCTTTTCATCACCAATCATGGTATGATTTGTACCACACCATCAAAATTCATACTAAGACACATACTGAGGGGAAATTCCAATTTGTTTACTAATTCATAGTCCATATTCGAGGTCTAGTCTTAGGGACTGTTTGGTTATTACATCCTGAGTGTATAAAAATATAAAAGAAAGGATATTGAACTCCTTATTTTTCTAAGTGTCATTTTACTTTTTCCTCCACTTGGAGAATATGAATTACTGTCACAACTTTAAAGCAAGATTTTCGTCATTCTCGTGGGGTGGTAGAATGAACACAAGGAGGTCACCTCCCAGTTATCACATTATGAAATTTTTTGCCTTTAAGTGAGGAATATAATTTTGCCGTCTTGGAGGGGAAAACTTCAAAATGATATCACTTTGATTCTCCTCCCCAAAATCGTCCATAGACTCAGTTGTTTCATTTTTTATATCTTTAATCAAACAAAATATTGAAAAGTGATTGGAATATGGTCTACGTCGCTTCATTTTTAAATTTGTTTCATTCTTGACATACTCACCCTCAAATGTACTAGATTCCTCAAAAATAATTTGATGAACTTGTTTTTGCAGCTCTATAGTCATTTCTTCAATTTCGGAGTCATAGTTTTTTTTTGATTGGTTAGTTGAAAAATTACCCTAGCTTCTTCATGATCTGTGTTGACCTCTTCGTTATTGGAAACTGACTCAAAGCTACTACCCATGACTAATTGATGTTGAGCATTGCATGCCTCAATCATGACATTTAATTTGGTATCAAATTTTTGTATAGCAATTTTTAGTAGCTCAACTTCTTGACTTTGCTCAACATGTATTTTTAAGAATTCTTCTATCATCCATGAAATATCTTCATGGTGATCCCTGTATACTCCAAGTTGTTGAGCTTGCTTCAACAGCAATTGTGATTCATAATTTTCACTTGGTCAAGGTTTTATTCCTGATGGGGTTTTTCTAAGGGTTTCAAAAGTTCATATATGAAAAATCCATGTTTTGAATAACTTCTTCATATTCATATTTATCTTTTTCCCACTATTTGGTCTAAGACTTGTCCACTTTGTTCACTTCTCCCTATTATGCTTTGCAACATCTTTGCAACTTCTCTGCTTCGAGACTTAGAAATTTCTTCTTCAACTTTTTTTTCTTCTTCTTCATTTTTACAATACGCATTGTGGTCATAAAAAATTTCGGACTCATCCTTTAAACCTAAGGTATATTCATCAACCATTTCTTCATTAGGAGTAAATAATTTCATGGGACTGGAGGGTGTATCTTCAAATGAATCTTTTTCTCTTTTCCATTCCTTGACATTTTCTTAGATAGATTTCTTGATATCCTCCAACTTAGATTCCCGCTCCAACAAAATTTGGAGCATTTCTTGGATTCTTTCAAATCCGACACTTTGTCCTTCTTTTGACTTCTCATAATTCATATCCAACTCAAAGAAAAACTAGCATTTTCGTTAGAGTATTTGGAGGGAAGGCACAATAGTTTGGATAATCACCCCAATGTCCACCTTGACCACAAAATAAATTACAATTATACCCATCATAGAAGTGATAAGTGGTAGACATCTATTCCCAAGAACATTTACATAATATTGCCAAAAATTAAATTCTCTGCAATATGGACATAGGTCATCAAGATATGAGTTGCAATCACCAAACAAATTTTATTCTATGATGCCATGGTGAATATCTTGGTCACCTGATCACCAAACAAAGCAAACGAGATTTGACAAAATAGATCAAGACTAAAAATCAAACTATTACTCACTTAGTAAATCTAATGTCTAAGTCCACAACAATGGCGCTATAAGTTGATAATGTCCAAATTCACTCCTCAACCAAGACAAAGTGTAAACGATTACATGCAATAGAATTATCCAACTATGAGTCGGGGTTGAATCCCACAGAGACTTAGCATTGGAATAGCTACTATATTGAGTGAATAAATGATTTGTATCTTTAAGATGCTATTCTAGTTAATTTGAAGTTAGAGAAGTAAAATTAAATTGGAATCTAATTTCAAGAGGTATAAATCAATAAGATATGAAATAACGTTGTGTTGATCCACTTAAATCACTTAATCAGATTCATTGATAGCGGGCTTTTATTAATACACGGATAATCACTAAGAAATCACTTAATGTCTCTCAACAATCAAGCAATATTTATCTATATTAATTCTTTTAAATCAATAAAAGTTCAATACAAACTGATTATATCCAGCCAAGTTGATTCAATTTATTTCTAAGTGAATCCATTAAACAAAGGTTATCCCTTGAGTTCTTGTTGATTAACCTTTCCAAACCTAATCTGCTGTTTCAAGAATAATTGGGGTAAATTATCATGGATCAGTATTTGCAACCACCAACCATAACTAGAAAATCAAGGATCAATTAAATATATATTAATTCTCTCTATCAATTGACCATAATTGAGATCTCTAGATTTCACAACTCCATTGGGTTCACAACCTTAGATAAGAATTTAGCTACTCATGATAGAATAAGAGAAAGAAAGCTTTGAATTAAACATGATTCACTTATAAAGAGATGAAAGAAACCTTAATCCAAAATCCTAGAAGTGATCTTCAAAAAATAGCTTACAAAGCAATAGATAATCGCCCAAATATGATTCTAAGTGATAATATTCTAACTCCCAACAGAAATGCTATTTATACTAAGTCATAAACCCCAAACCCAAATTAATATTGGACTGCCCAAATATATTTTACGGACTGTATATTTGGTTTACAGTCCGTATCTTGCTCCGCAAAATGAATTTCTTCTATGATCAGTCGGCGACTGTAAACTGATTATGGTTCATACTTTGAATATACGATTCACATCCGCTCTTCATAGATTGAAACATGAAAAAGTGGACTATCTGATCATTTTCTTGCAAAATCATTTATGGTCTTTACTTTGAATCTATAGATCATACCTATTTTTGTATGTTAGAGTCCAAAATTGCATAGTCTCTGATTCTCACGCTGCGATGACTATTAACGATCCATACATAAATAACATTTGAAGCCCATAATTGTCTTTGTCAATTACACTCGAACTTACAATCTCTCTGAAGTTGATCCAATTTATCAAACGAATTACAGATTGATTCTACGGCTTGTATGTCATCACTTTTCAGCAGATTTCTACACTTGTTACATCTTCTTTCAAAATTATTGGGATTCTTGAAACTTAGAAAAATAACATTAGTATTGACTTATAATAGTATATAAAGGCATGCAAAACTCTATGAGAAGAAGTACAAATGTGTTACAAAATCCTGACACATCAGTGACCTATCCCCGAAAGTTATAAATAATATATAAAAGCTATGAGGGGTTTAAAGTGGAAAAACATGTAAAATTAAAACAAACGACTAGCAGGATCATTACATAACTCTTCCATCTTATTTCTTTTCTTTGTTGTTTCTTTAGTGTAAAGTTAATATTTGTACTAACCCTAATCTGGACATTGTAAAAATGACCCTTTCTCCCTTTTGACTCTTTTGACACTTCTCACTCACTCTCGAATGTCTAAATTCGTAGTCGACTCGTCCAACACTACAAATAATATTAACGAAAGTGAATTCTATTTTTATCTCCATTTCCATTGTTATAGTGCGAAACCTACATTGACTCACAGTCAAAGTAAGTGTAGATCACACCACATCGATCAAAAGCATACCACATGACAGACATTGCATAAGTGGAGAGCATGTAGAAGAGGCCGAGATGATTTTTTGAGAATTCATATATGAGATTTCATAGCTCTGATCATGAGCGGAGCTACCTTAAGCAAAGGGTGGTCCAATGCACACCCTTTGTGAATAATTATGTGTTGCATAAGGATTAACTGTTAGATATTATATGAGTGTATATTTAATTTTGTACACCTTTAACACTTTTATGAACCGGTATCCGAACAAAATTTTGTTCAAAGAATGAGGTGCTTTATTTTTTTGAAATGGATGATAAGCATAGAAAAAGAACTAGTGACAATGACGTAGATGCTACACTATCCGAGACCTCCAACAAAAGCCAAAAATAGAATAAAGGTGGCTCACAAAAGCCAAAAATAGAAGAAAGATAGCTCAAAATAAAGAATAATACTTCCTTTTTACTTTGATTCTGGTAATCCTCCATTTTTACTTTGGTTCTGGTAATCCTCCATATCGTATGTGTTGTGCTCAGATAGATAATTCTGTAGATACATGAGAACCTTCTTGTAATGGCTATATCAAATCTCATCTGAATTGGGTTTTCTCGTTTTCCAAAGCCTTAAGCAAAAGTTACTCACCTAAATTCTGATCTTGATATATTACAGTCTATTTTTTGTTCTTTAGATTGCCTTTGAACTCTTATTATGGAATTAATTAGTTTTAGACCTCTTTTATTAACTAAAAAATGAATGTGAACTGAAAATATTTATTTAAATCTAGAAAGGCATGCTTCCCGCCCTAATCAACTAAAAAAACAGAAAAAGAAAAGAATTGCTTTGAAATTTCTTAACTACTTAGATATGTCACTAAATCCCTCTTGCCAAAGTCATCCACTCTCTCACCACATTCCATCTTCTTTGATAAGAAAATAATTATATTATTTAAATTAATTTTTTATCATTGTACTTAAAGGTTTAGCCCTATCTTCTCATTTACATGTACACTACATATATTTTTGTATTGTAAACAATATTCATCAAGAAATACATATTATTTCATGGTATCAGACGTCTTGTCTTTCTTTACTATTGAATCATAGCTCTCAATACCTCTACTCGACAAGCTTCTTCTTCATCAGCCTCCCTGACTGATGCTTCCTCCCTTCTTCCATCTTCTCCCTCTATTGTTTTGTCTCCAACATTAAAAATCTTATTCTTACTTTTATTAAACATCTAAAGTATATGTTGTGGCAACGACTTTTCCGACATGTCTTTCAAAGGTTATGGTGTTTATAGATTCATTGCTGGAAGTTTCCCTTATCCAAAGCCTACTATTCTACATGATGATGGTACCTCTATCCCTAATCCTTTCTTCCAAATGGATTCAACTTAACTCCATTATTCTTTCATGGATTCAGGCAACTATTTCTCTAGTGATTTTTCAAGCAATAATTAGGTCAAACTGTTCTCTCACTTTTAGAGATTAATGCTATATCAGTAATGTAGAAAATGATACCCTAAAACTAAGAAGAAACAATAATGATAAAGGATAGAAAGCAACATACAAGAATGAAATTAATAGACAACAATGGTCATATGAAAATGAAAACCTTCTATTAAGAATACCAAATAAGATCTTATACTAAAAAGACACACAAAAGAGGATCGATTCTTCATGCACGAAGTCTATCTTTAAGATTACCCTCGAGGAATAAATCCTCAAGAAAGCAATCAAATCAATATTAATTAGAAACCAAGATCATAGCCTTGCCCGCACAAGAGTTTCACTCTTTCAATTCATAACCTATCAACATAATCTATCTAATAAAATGACATATGATAGTATTTATACTAGACCGGGCTAAGATTAAAGACTAGTAATGACTATTACCAACAATACCCTTAGTGAATAAAGAGCCCTTCATAGTCTTCTTATTCAAGAAGTCTTGTGTTTAATAATAACCTCTTAACATACATAACTTTTTTCTCACTAGTCCAAGTAATCTTCCAAGTGGTTCTTGAGGTTCAACTCGTAATTTCACTTACCCTCGAAACTTCCAAAGTAGAGACTTGATGAAAGTTTATGAAGTCCTTAGGTCGATATAGTGCGCAAAGTTTTTTATGAAGCTTGGGTTGCATAATTCTCCCCATTTCGAAAAAGATTCAACCTAGAATCTATAACTTGCAACACCATAAGGGAAGAATAATTATCACGTGGACCTCATAAAATGATGGTTAATATAAGATTTAAAAAAATTATCAAAATACCAAGGATGCATAAACGTATAATATAATCAAGCATGAACTATTCTCATGAAGAATAAATCCTCACATGAGGCACAAAGTACTTGTCTATTCAAATATCATGAAATAAGGATATCATAATGTAACATTCCTAAAAAGTCCCTAAAATTAGACCCTAGACTAGAGGTACAAATCAGTAGAAAACTGATAAATATCCCACAGGACGAGTCACATCATGACTCATGATGATATGTCATAGATCGTGGCATGACCCGTGGTAAGAAAAAAAAATTCAAGACCCTAATCCAACATGTTACATGATGACTTGTTACATTATGTAATGACTCGTGATGAAGATCTGTGGTGTGAGAATCAGAGAAAAGTCCAAGACACTATCAATGACAACGAGTCATAGTACGACTCGTGGTATCATATGATGGATCATGAGAAGGACTCATGGTGAAGAGATCAAAGAGTTACCAACCAGAATCCAATGACCATGAATTGCGGTTAGTCACAACAAGAGGTATGATGACTCATCGTCACTGGACGAAAAAATTTCCTAGCAAGTTTCTAAGGGTGTTTTAGTAATTTTCTATGTTTTAATCAGCTAAACCAAATCATTTTAGGATTTCTAAGCAGTATATTTGAAGTCTTAATTATTCTAAACTCTTATTCTCTTCCATTACAATGTAAATTCAAGAACATTAAGCTCTCAAGTTCATCAAGAAACCTAGAAAATCATCTTTTTCAACCTAGAGTTCTTCAAGCTTGAGTATAAGTTCAACTTTCCAGATATATAAGGCTAACCTAAGTAAGAATTTCTATCCATACTTATGTTCCACATCTATGAAAGAGTTTATGGCGACTAAAGATACGGCTTTTACCCTCTTGAATTAGTCTTCTTCCATATAGGTTGAATTGTTCATTGTTGAATTATTCAAGTTGAATTGTATCTATTGTATCCTCTTGATTGTTGATCATTACTCTCTTGATATTTATTGATCATATCTTGATTGATTGATGATGGCTCATTTCTCTTATCCTATGAACCCAATTTCATGAACAATCATTATTTTAAAAGCATTGTATTTTTGAGGTAAATGCATTATTTTCATAAACATTGCGCAGATTTTTAAGAGAGTTGCAATAAGAGATTTTGAAGAAAGAAAGTATGAGTTTTGGCATGATTTTCAAAAGATAAAGTAAAGTCTTACTTTTGAAAATCAAAGGTTTTGAGCATAGAAGGTCACAAGATTTCAAGAAAAGATTTGAGCCAAGTCTCATTAGTAAAGTAAAGAGATTTTGAGTCAAGGCTCAACAAGTGTTTTAAACACCTATTATATCTATAGTTAAAGTGCTTTATAAAAGATGTTTTTAGTTGCCTTAGATAGGCATAAGTATATGAGCATATGTTTTGGGAGGATTATTTAGTACCGAGATGGATGAAGATTTCAAATAACTCGTAAGCCTTAGAACTACATACCCAGCGTAGATTAGGATCATGTCGTTGATGTGGTGACTCCTAAAATAAGTCCCTCGTAAGGACTTCAGTAATGCATCCACAGATAGTGATCGTTCTCTACCTTACTAAGGCTTTGAGTGGAACTTCCAACTTGAGCGAGATAGTTGAGCATCATGTGCTCATTCATGATGATGTCAGTTATAAGAAACTCTCACCCAAGTTAAAGTTATGCATTTTACATGTATTTTTCAGAGATTTTTTTGAAACACAGTTTTATGGCATAACTGCTTTTACACATATTTCATACCTATGTTTTATGAATCATTCGAAGTTTCAGTTTCAATCATGTTTATTTAGTTAATTATTGTACTCAGTTATTCTTTCAGTTCAGATATTCTTTCTTAACTGTTGTTTCATTCAACCTTATTTAGATGTGGTACATTCCACGTACTGATACCATTGGTGTTGCATTTTATTATGATGCAGAATCAAGTAAATAGGATTAGAAACAAACACTTCATTTGGATCTCACGTTCACTTAGATGTTGGTGAAGCCTCCTACATTTGGAGTGTCCCGGTCTTGTTGAGTTATTTTATTTTTAGTAGAGCTTGAAGTAGCCGTGGGAGCTTTTTCCCTACACCTATTCTTCAGTAATAGAGGCTTCATAGATAGAGTTAGCGTTGAATCAATAATGTTACCTTATAAAATTGATTTCAGTTGTAGTTTATAAATCTTATTTTATTATATTTATCCCATATAGTTATTACTTCCGATACACTTTACTGTATTCTCAGCTAGCAATATGCCAGGCTAAGGGTTCGCTTGGATAACTAGGTGGTCTAAGTGATGGCAACGTCCAGGGTCTAGACTCGGGACATGAGAAACTTGGTATCAGTGCTTTAGGTTCAAAGAGTCCTAGAGTGTCTATGAAGCTGCGTCTAGTGGTGTTCTTTTGTAGATGAGAAGCGTATCACATATATAATAGGGAGATTATGAGGCAATAGTAAATACTTTCCTTCTTTCATACTCTAGATCATGCCATAGAATTTAACTCTCTAAAGGCTTCCTCCTGACTCGTGTATTCGCGTGTTATAGATCATGTCTCCAAAATGTACTACCACGCTGAGGAACGTAGATAATATGCCTACATAGACTAGGATGCTGACTCAGAATTATCCACACACTCCAGTTCAGGTATCTGTATTGGAGTTCAGGATGGACCAACCACTAGCAAAAGGATCCCAGAGGCACCAGTTCCTCAGCCTCCTAGTGTAGGTACTTTAGAGGTAGAGTTCAGAGGGGCCATTCAAATGCTCACTCAGTTGGTGGCTGTTTAGTGAGGTCATCAAAACTTAGTACTAGATAGTTTTAGTTCTCGTGATTCAGGAGCATCAAGAATTAGAGAGTTCTTGAGGATGAATCCTCCAGTATTCATAGGGGATAAGGTTTATGAGGAACCTCAAAACTTTATTAATGAGATTTAGAAGATTCTGAAGGTAATGCATGCCACAGAGACAGAGGGAGTTGAATTTTCTTTGTATCAGCTCATGGCTATGGCTAACATATGGTATAACGCGTGGGAGTAAGGACGAGGTGAGAATGCATCTCTGGCTAATTGGGATGGTTCTGAAGAGGCTTTCCTGAATCGCATCTTCCCTTAAGAGCTGAGAGAGGCAAAGGCAGAGGAGTTTGTTAACTTGAGGCAGGGCACTATAAGTGTGAAGGAGTATAGCCATATGTTCATCCAACTATCTAGATATGCTCCAGAGATGGTAACGGATATGAGGGACAGAATGAGGAAGTTCGTGTTTGGGTTAGGGAAGCACGTGAAGAAAGAGTGTAGGGGCTCTTTATTGATTAGTGATATGGATATTTCTAGACTCATGATATATGTCCAGCAGTTGGGAGAAGATAAGCAAAAGGACAGAGAGGAGCACCAGAGAAAGAAAGCTAAGCTATCAAGTAATAAGACCACCTAGCAGAGGAACAGAAATGGAAACGGGTCCTTCTACAGTAGAAGGTCCTCTGGACCTACACAGTTAGCTGCTAATGCTCCAACCCCGTGTAAAAGAAATGATCAAAGGCCCTAGACACAGAGTAATGTAGTTCATGGAACCCCTCCATACCCATTATGTAGCAAGTTTGGTATATCTGACCTGGGTAAGTGTCATTGGAGAAGAGATGGATGCTAATAAATGCGGCCAGCAAGGCCACTATTTTAGAGATTTCCCATCTCGATAGGGTAATGGGAGTAACTAGGCTTATCTACTTCTTCAGCAGGCAAAATTTCCCAACAGGACACTACTTTTGGGACAAGTAGAGGTTAGAACCGTTTGTATGCTATGTCTAGTTCCCAGGTTCAGAAGAAGTCCCAAGATGTTGTCACTGGTATGTTGTCATTAATGTGTATGCTTTACTTTACCAAGGTGTTACTATATCTTTTGTTACTCCATATGTAGCAGTTAAGTTTGGGATCTCCCTGGAAAATCTCTTAGATCCTTTTAGTGTTTCTACTCTAGTTGGTGAGTCAGTCTTAGCTAAGAGAATGTACAGAGGTTATATATTCTAGTACATCATAAAGACACCACAATTGACCTAGTAGAGTTAGATATAGTGTATTTTGATGTCATTATAGGCATGTATTGGTTGTATTCCTATTATGCCACAGTAAATTGTAGGACTTGAGTAATAGAGTTTCGATTCCCAAATAAGTTAGTCTTAGTTTGGGAGGGTAGTCCCATTATGCCAAAGGATCATTTTTTTTCATACCTTAAGGAAAAAAAGTTAATCTCTAAGGGTATGTCTATCATTTAGTAAGTGTCAGAGACTCTAATTCTGGGACACCATTCCTTCAATCAGTTATGGTTGTCAATAAGTTTCTAGAGGTCTTTCTAGATGATCTTCCCAGAGTTTCCCCCAGATAGAGAAATAGGTTTTGAAATTGATGTTCTTTGTTATGCCAAGCCTATCTCTATTTCTCCATATATAATGGCTTCTTTGAGTTAATAGAATTAAAAGAGTTTTTAAAGGATCTCCTTGAGAATGGTTTCATTCGCCTCAGTACTTCACCTTGGGGTTCTCTAGTTCTCTTCACGCATAAGAAAGATTGTACTTTTAGAATGTGTATTGATTACCGGCAGTTGAACAAAGTCACTATCAAGAATAGGTATCCCCTTCCTTGGATCAATGACTTGTTCAACCAGCTTTAGGGTGCCAAATTTTTCTCGAAGATAGACCTCAGATTGGGGTATCATCCATTAGGGAGTGTGATATTTCCAAAACAACTTTCAAGACTCGTTATGGTCACTTTGAGTTTGTCGTTATGTCCTTTGATCTGATTAATGCTCCTACAACATTTATGGATCTCATGAACGGAGTGTTTAAACCGTATTTGGACATGTTTATTATTATGTTCACTAATGACATCTTAGTTTACTCCAAGAGTGATGAGAATCATGCTAGTCATCTTAGAATAGTCCCGCAAACTTAAGGACAAGGAGTTATTCACCAAGTATTCTAAGTGCGAAGTTTGGCTGAAGTTAGTGGCTTTCTTAGGCCATGTAGTCTCCAGCGAGGGTATTAAGGTTGACTCTTAAAAGATTGAGACAGCAAAGAGTTAGCCTAGACCCACAACCCCAATTGACATCAGTAGTTTCTTAGGTTTAACAGGTTACTACAGGAGGTCCATAGAGGGATTTTCAACTATTATTTCTCCATTGAATAAGTTGACCTAGAAGAAGTTTAAATTTCAAAGGTTTGAAGGTTGGGAGAAAAGCTTTTAGGAATTGATGACTCATGTGACTACTGCTCTAGAGTTTAACCTACCAGAGGGTGCACATGGTCTTTGATAAGGGGCATATTTATATGCCAAATCGATACTCAAATGTATAACTTTTGCCTTGTTTGTCCAATAATGTGTGTACATTCTCATGTAAATTGTACATAGAGGTATGCGAGGAAGTGTGATTTTATACTAACCAACATGATTAGCATTGTTTTGTAGGAAAAACATGCTTTCGATGAAGAAAAATGACATGTTGGGAGAAATCGAAGATGAACTCGGGAACGAACAAGGAAGCGGTTGGTGAAGCAAGGATCACGGAGCTGCAACGATGGAGCGGGTGACACGCTGCCATCGGATGCACTCTGCACAGGATGGAAAATTCCAATAAATTCCGGTGGTCAGCGATCGAGGCGCGTGCCACGTTGATTAAATTCTCCAGGACTTTGCATTTCCGAGAGAGGTCGCAGTGCAAATGGCACGGTGGCTAGGCTCGCGTGCATGCGGGTACCACGTTGGAAACAAATTACACAGGCGAGCAAATTTCCGGGAGGGCTTCGCGTTTGCCCAGTGTCACGGAGGCGGTGCTCCGCGATGCACTCACGTGACACGTTGCTATTATTAAAGGAAAATTTATCCTAGTATAAATAGAACACTTAGGTGCATTTTAATTATTTTGACTTGGTGGAGCAAGAGCGTGGGTTACGAGCCCACAGTTTGAGGACGGAAATTCTTAGGGTTTTCTCTATCCCTTTCTTCTTCCTTTCAATTGTTTGCATGATTTCCATTCATTTAACGATGTTCAATCCCACGAATGAGTGGCTAATTCTCTTTCTTCTTTGAGGTTATAAATTTTTGTGTTGAAATGTAATTATTGATTCTTGGTTTAATTTTCTCTTTTCTTCCCATGGTTGTTACATTTAATTCTTGTTCTTACTACGTTAATGTCGGCGATGTTAATGTAAATCCAAAAAGTCGGTTTCACGAAGGGCCAAGAAGGCGGGAAAGTTGTGAGTGGCCGGATCTGTCTTTCTTGGTTTGGGAAAGATTGGGAATTGATTTACCTTCGGGATAGGAATATACTTGAAAGTCGTAGTCATGTGTGGAATCGGTTTTGTATAGCTAGAACTTGAATTCCTTCTTATCACGAAAATGTGGGTGGAAGGTTCATGATTCTTAAGTTGGGTTAAATACGAGAGTTTTAATCCATAGGCATTAGTAGACTAACCTTGGGAGGAAAAGATAAACCATGTACATCGATAGTTTGTTTCTTTACATGTTCTTTGTAGCCTCAGCATGCTCTCATTCATAGTTAAGACTCGGTGTATAGATAGATTAGTTTCGTATAAATATATATATTCCAAAACAAACAACTTTTCTTTACACTATTGTCTTCACTGTTGTAGTTGTAGTAAATTAACACCTAAAAAGGTTTCACCCGTATTCCTATTCTTTGTGGGTTCGACATTTCGGTTCTTAAAAAGAGCCCTTTGTATTACTTATGCGACAGTACACTTGCGGAGCTCATCAAGTTTTTGAGCGTAAATTCTTGGGGGAATAGGCAATTGGTGAAAATTTTAATTTTAATTTTTATTTTACGTGTTAGTTTGCTATTTATTATTTAGTGTTGACAACTTGGTGTAGCACGTATTTCTTGAGAAAAGCGGTCACATTGAACAAGGCAAGAGACAAAGGTTTAGTGGATCCATCCTTAGGCTAGGAAAGACGGTTTCGCCATGGAGAGAAGCTCTAGAGAGAAAGTGCCGATTGCTCGAGACAAACCAATATGGAGCAACCACACGAGAATCCACCAATCGTGCGGGCGGTATTAGTGCTAGAGGTGCGGCCGAGCCGGTTCGCGTGTGGCAATCCCACATGCTAACGATGTTACATCTAGCATTCGCAAACCTGATCCGGAGGAGGTTCGAGCTTAAACAAAATATGGTGCAATTGCGCACACAAGCGGGCGATTCTGGTCTCCCTCACGAGGACCCACAACAACATCTTGAGTACTACCGGAGATAAGTAGCTTACATCCGTACAGGTAATCAGCAGTTACATCGAGGCTTACACTTTTCCCATTTTCACTTTTAGGAGATGCGAAGAGAGTGGTAGAAAAATTTGAGCCACCAAACTCCTATCACCTCATGGGATGATCTTGCGAAGAAGTTCTTGATCCGATTCTTTCCCTCACGGTAAAAGCGGCAGGCTTAGAAGTCAAATTGAAGTTTAAACAAAGGGAAGGGAGAGAATGCAGGTATCAAGCTTAGGAGAGATTTAAATCATTGTTGAGGAGTACATCCTCATCACCATCGGTGAATGATGTCTTTAGTGCACACTTTTATAGAGGGTTTGGAACCCCACACAAAAATTTTCTTTGGATTAGAATTTAGGACAAGCTTTAGAAAAGACTTATGAAGAAGCTGTATACTTTGCTTATCATATTTCATGAGGAAAATCAGGAGTGGAATGCGGACTCTTCAAAGGGAGGAGCGGAAAGCGGTGGAGTCTGGAAGTGGATGAGTTTACGGTTATCGGCTTTGCCTGAATCGGCCGCCTTGCAGAATCAGGTGAACACCCACTTCGGCAACATGAACTTGAACAAGTCTCAAGCCCCGATTAATGCGGTGCGCGAGATTTGAGTGTAAGTGTGCGGAGCAATGGATCACTTTCAGTGAGTGTTGTGAGCAAATCCGGACATCAAGTGAACTTTATCGGGAATGCACAAGGAGGGCAATCACCAACGGTATAGAATAGCTACAACTCCAGCTAGAATCACCGAATTTCTCTTGGGAGTAGCAACAACCATGGGCGAGTTCGAGTCGGGGATGCGGAGGAATCAGGAGGGCGCCCACCAGAACCTCGAGCCTGTCTCAAACAACAATACCCCTCCTCCACCACCATCACCCGGGTGAAGAATGTTCAAGCGGTAGTAGCTAGCCAAGCTCAGTGCGGCGAAGCTATGTCAAATTGGCCTTGATGTTAAAATATTCAGGCGCTGCAAGGCTGGAGTATCAATTTGGGCAATTCTTTAAGGCCCCGAACACCGGGTCTAGGAGGACTCCAGTGAATCCCAACCCCAAACGGGTAAATGCGGTGACCACGAGTGGCTTGCAGTTGAAGAGTGGAACAGAAAGACCACCTCAACGGTCGGGAGTAGCGAGAGCGGAGAGGGAGAAGAATGATGAGAGGGTGAAACACAAGGGCCATTGAACGAGAGAAAGACCTCCACCTCCCAGTTCCCTCAAACAATTAAAAGCTTCTAAGGAGAAGGCGTGCTTCTGAAAGTGCATGGGCCTTAAGCAGTGCCACACGTAACACCTCTTTGATGTTTTTGCGAGGTACCTACGTACGCCAAATATATAAATGACATCGTGGCCAACAAAAGCGAGCTTCACAAGAGATATGCCCACGGTGGCCCTTCTGAAGGAGTGCACTTCAGGATACAAAGCAGGTTGCCCACCCAGGCTTCAAGATCTGGGAGCTTCACAATTCAATTAACAATCGGGCAAAATGTCCAGAGCTCGCGGTTTATGTGATTTGGGAAGTGAGCATTAGCAGTGCCAACCCGGTATTCAAAAGTTGGAATCGGAAGGTCCTAGACCTACAACGGTGATTTTTGCAACTTGCGGATCGATCCTTAGCAAGACCGAGACGGTATTAGCTGGAGGGCGTGCTAGTGCAAGTCGGCTCCCTAATCTTCTCGGTGGATTTTGTTGTCTTGGACTTTGAGCCGAGGCGCGGAAGCCCCATTTATTTTAGGACGACCTTTCTTAACAACCAGGAAGGCGCTCATAGATGTAGCGCATGAGTCGGCTAACGTGCGAAACACATGACAAAGTGGAGGTATTTAATGTGTACAAGGCCACCCAACTCCCGGCCGTGTAATAGAAGAACTCTCGTTGATCGCGTGCTTGAGCAATAGAGTCTTTTCAGGGCATTGAACAATGAGAACTAAAAGGGAGAGCCCCGATAGATAAGCTTGATGAGGGTGGGGACGTCGTGAAGCGTCTGTCACCCTAGGGGCGGGTAATAGCAGAGCTCAACGGCGTTAGTAGGAGCAGTAAACAGTATTTGGCCTGCGGGAAGCGGCAGAAGTGAGAAATGTAATTGTAAATTGTACATATGAAGGAAAAAAAAAAAGAAAAAAGATTTTTATTTTTTATTTAATATTTTATGGTAAGTGTAAATGAAAAATAAAAAATATTTTGTTTCTCCAACTTGGAATTCTCTTAGATTTCGTGTGGTAAGATGTTTCACAGGTTGATCGGAGGAGAAAAATGCAAAGGAATCTGAAAAGAAAAAGCAGAGGTAAGTAAAAAAAAAAAAAAATCTAAGTGGCAAAACGGTGAGCTGCGCGATGGCTCAGGTGTCACGGAGGAATTTCAGCGTTACCCTCCGTGACCTGACCGCGTTGAAGGCAAAAATACGGAATTTTAAAAATTCCAGAATGCTTGATAGCTCGTGTCACGGAGGGCATGCTCGCGTTACCCTCAGTGACATGTTGGCTGTGTCATCCTTTGTCCGAGTCACAGGAGTCGCAAGGCGACATAGCAATTCCACTTTTAAACCCCAAAACCCCTCATTTCTCCCACTTTCTTCTACCCTCATAACAATACCCCCAAAAAAATCCCCTCCCCCTTAACGTGTCACGGCATTAGAAGTGAAATTTATCAACTTTTCTTCCTTCTAATCGAATTAAAGGTATGTTCTTGAACTCAATCTTCAATTTTTAGCTAAAATTTTGATTTCTAGCATAAACTAGGAGGAATCCATGCATGATATAAAATTGACTTAAATACATTTGGGTTGTTGTTAATTGTTGTTCGTAGTATCGTTGTGATCATATGAACTCGTTAATTACAAGCTTAAATAATTTTGTACTCCTGGTGGTGGGTTGAGTTGTGAAGTTGAAAATTTGAATTGAGAAATTGCTGAAAATTTTGATTGTGCATGTTAGTGGGTATCGTGTTAAGCACATGAAACGATGAAATTATCGGGGAGTGGTGGGTGAAATTCCATGAACTCACTGAATTACATAATCGGGAAATTGCTTGGGTTTGAGTTGTGGAATATTCGTATTTTCTTGATTTCTTTTAGCTGAATGCCATGCTATAATAGAAATAGCTATCGATGATATGTAGGTGTAAAATGAAGTACGAGTAGTACATAGGGTTATACGTAATTTTTAAGAAGGCACGGCGATTTTGTTTATGTTTTTCTTTTGTTAGTTGTTAGATTTTGTATCTTCTTGTAAACTAGAGATAAATGTGTTCTTGCCAAGTGCATAATGTGAGCTAAAGACTAAGTGTGGGGTAGTGAGGCAAAACCCAACCTTGTGAAAATTCAAGGTAATTCGACTAACATTATTCTTGCATCTGTTTTCTTTGAGATGATGTCTAGCGGGCGGAGACAAAGAGCAAGGCGCATCAACGTCAGACACTTGGGAAGAAAAAAGATTGAGGCCCAGGAGCGGCGATCCCGGCACCGGCGATTCCACCCAGCGGCCGGTGCGCATGATATGGGACACGATGGTAGGCGAAGAAGAGGGGAAAAGTAGTACACAAACATAAAGAAAACAAATACTTCCGAGGAACATGTATGGGAACCATTGGCACAAGAGTTCCCCGGATGGTCCGAAAGGATTGTGACTGCTAGGCTACGTTTCATTTTTCGGCGAGCCAAAGGGTGCAACTGCATGTCCAGGAATTTTACGCTCCAAGCGGAACTATGACACTAAAAGGAGTCACACCATCATCTGATAAGGGCCAAATGCGTCACATTGGAACCTCACCACCTCAATGCCATTCTAGGGGCGCAAAATCTGGGCAGCCGCATTACTCAAACAGTGAACATCACTCCCTTGTCTAGGATATCGATTCACATTATGTGGAGCTCGGTCTGGCTGCGTTGGGCTTGAGCACAGGAGTGGGGCTACCATCGAGATGCTTGCCACATGCACGGATGAAGCAGAAGCCGAGAATCGCTTAGATCGTTGCTCTGTTTGATTAGGTGCACATGACGAGATGTGACACAGGATCGTGTATGCTTGGTATACGCCACGTGAAGTGCAGAGATGTGTCGGGGCGGTGATCATATCGCCATGAAAGGAGCCCGATTGCATCAAGGGCACGGAGTACGGACCGGCGGGCTGGCGGCTTGGCGTTCTGAGGAGCCTTGAGGTCGAGAGGAGGCCCTAGACTACATCCGCGAGATGGAGCGGTGTGCCATTGATGTTGCAAACTAAGGCACAGACACCACTCATGGAGCTTTATTCTCACATTGGCCCGAAGCGTACCCCTTCTTCAGGATGATGATATTGTATTAAGCGTGTTTGGGATCTTTGAGGTGTCATTCATGGGGCGGAGGCAAACAGCGGAGACGAGCTGTAGCGAAGCTGAGCTTAGATTACCCGTTTGGCGAGAACACCGGGGCAGCTTATGTCGGGTGGGCCGGCTTTTGGAGCCTATAGATGATGATGTCCCTACACGGACGGAGACACGCCACGAGGATTCGACGTTGAGTCGGAGGAGGATGACGGTGGAGACTCATATATGAGATGAGGCGGCAACAGGATAAGGGAAGTGGAATACTTTGGTGATCGGGGAGTTTCACGAACCACCTTTACATTTGTAGTGCATGTGAACATGAGGCCGGTGTTCGATTTTAAGTGTGGGGTGGGGGTAGTTAGGTGCTTTAAAATTGCCTTCTTTTGTATATCATCGCATGTTCTCTGTCTTGTTGTCGTGTTTGTTTTAATTTGACTCTATTTTATGTGTATGTTCGTATTTTAAATATTGTTGTTGCGAAATTGTTGTTGTGTCTTTGTGAAATGTTGTTGCTTGATATGTAAATAGTCTTGTGAAATCTCGACATTTTTAAAAAAATTTGTAACTATTTTTCTTTTGGGTTTCTCGGAGTTTGTTTTCGTTCTTTTTCAGAAAAGGAGTCCCATTGGGCCCGAAGTAGTAAATAGTGACCCTTCTCTATGATGGATGGATAATAGTCTTGGAAAGGAAGTCGATAGGAGTAGTTATATTTTGTTTTTATTTTTTGAAATTTCTTATTTTAAGTTGGTTTGTGGTTGTATCCCATGCATGTTGCTACTCTATGGCTACGCATCTTTGTTGCGTGTTGTACATAATAATTATATGGCAAAGATGATTCGTAGAAAGCATGCAAAATTTTGTACATATGTAAGACACTTATGCCATAGAATTCGATTTGGTGTGATTGAGGCTTAAATTTGAATTCTTGTGATTAGGCGATTACAAGAATCGTGAAGTCATCTTGAGTTGAGCATGTGCATCGAGTGTATAGTGAGGAATTGGTTATTCCATGCATTTGTCGATTGTATGCAGAACTTTTGCACATGCATTGTGTACGAAACGAAATGAAGGAAGTGTAGTGTAGGAAAGGATGGCGGCGTTTCTTTGTCGAAGCAAAGAGATTTTCTTGTTTTCCTTTTTCATATCTACCTTGAAGATTAAGCCCTAGTCAGCCCGTTGAGCCTTTGGCATAAATTTTTCTTTGCTAGTTTTTCTTTTGTCGAAAAGAGGTGTGAACCAAGTGAACCCCTTCTTTTCATAGTCCTTAAACCAATCCCAGAAGCTCTTGGCGCTCAGAAAATGTATAATTTTCCCATGGTGTCAGGAGTAGTGATAAAAAGAAAGAAAGTGATGAAAAGAAAAGAGAGAAAGAAAAAGGAGTCGAGGTGAAATGGCGATTTAGTGAAAGGAAGTTGTTTAACTCAATTTTCTCTTAGGTGTCACAATTGTGTTAAAGAGATGGGTAGGAAGTATGAGAATAAACTCTAAGAAGAGGAGGAAGGAAGAAAATATTTACGGAATTTGATGGGATGTGTGAAAAAGCGCTTAGGAAGCTGGTTACTATTATTGGATTAGCCCGGTATATACTAGTTAGTAGCTTACATCTAACCCAGGTTAAGTCCTACGTGATCTTACATCACGCATCCATATATTAGTGGAGTAATACACTAGAGGCAAGCTTATGGGTCATGACACAAGGCATGTGAATTCGTTTGGGAGAGTAGGCGAAATTTGTGTATATATATACCCAGAGCATGAACTTCCTAAGAGTTCATGTGATTAAAAGAGGGGAATCTCTCTTATTGTTGTGAGGGCACATGTTTGATGATAGAATAAATTCGTGTCGGATATCTAGGTCGGTTAATATACATGAGTTTGCCGATATCGAGAGTCGATTCTTGTGCTAGGAGGTCTTGATTTATTAAGTGTCGTTGTAATAATGATACTATGCATGTTTTCTTTAGTGATTTGTTTTGAACATAATCGGTATAACCGTAGTTCGGATTGTCGAGCCTAAGTAGCCATGATGGGATATCAATTTCATGAGGTGTATAAGTATTGTTCGAGGACGAGCAAGATTTTAAGTGTGGGGTAGGTGATAAGGGGCATATTTATATGCCAAATCGATCTCAAATGTATAACTTTTGCCTTGTTTGTCCAATAATGTGTGTACATTCTCATGTAAATTATGTGGAAGTGTGATTTTATACTAACCAACATGATTAGGCATTGTTTTATGGAAAAAGCATACTTTCGATGAAGAAAAATGACATGTTGGGAGAGTGAAGATGAACTGGGAACGAGCAAGGAAAGCGGTTGGTGAAGCAGGGATCACAAGGAGCTCCGCTGACGATGGGTAGTGACACTGGCCTCATCGCGGATGCACTCTGCTGAGATGGAAAATTCCAATAAATTC
Organism: Datura stramonium; assembly: GCA_018107945.1. NCBI lineage: Eukaryota > Viridiplantae > Streptophyta > Magnoliopsida > Solanales > Solanaceae > Datura > Datura stramonium. Next base: position 365,033 of record JACEIK010000009.1, on the reverse strand, counting down.
GAGTGAGGGTGTGATCAGGGCGTGCCACGTTGGGATTAAATTCTCCGAGACTTTGCATTTCCGAGAGAGGGTCATGGAATTGCAGTAGCACGTTGGCTAGGCGCCGCGTGCATGCGCGTGCCACGTTGGAAACAGTACACAGGCGGACAATTTCGAGGGCTTAAGCGTTGCCGTGTCACGGAGCGGTGCTCGCGATGCTCAGTGACACGTTACTTGTATTAGGAAAATTTATCCCTAGATAAATAGAACCTTAGGTGCATTTTTAATTATTACGACTTGGTGGAGCGAACGTGGGTTACGGGCGGTTTGGGGGCTGAGAATTCTTAGGGTTTTTTCTCTATCCCTTTCTTCTTCCTTTCAATTGTTTGCATGATTTCCATTCATTTAACGATGTTGAATCCACAAATGAGTGGCTAATTCTCTTTCTTCTTGAGGTTATGAACTGTGTTGAAATGTAATTATTGATTGCTAGTTTTATTTTCTCTTTTCTTCCATGGTTGTTCTATTTAATTCTTGTTCTTACTACGTTAATGTTTGGCCAATGTTAATGTAAGTCCAAAAAATCTGGTTTCACTAGAAGACAGAAAGCTGGAAAATTGTGGATGTGGATATGAAATCTTTCTTGGTTTGGGAAAATTGTTGGGTTGTGTGTGTTCAAAATGGCCTTATGTGATCTTGGGTGTGGAATCGGTTTTGTATAGCTAGAACTTGAATTCCTTCTTATCACGAAAATGTAGATGGAAGGTTCATGATTCTTAAGTTGGGTTAAATGCGAGAGTTTTAATCCATAGGCATTAGTAGACCAACTTGCTTAGGAGGAAAAGATAAACCATGTACATCAATAGTTCGTTTGTTTACATGTTCTTTGTAGCCTCGGCATGCTCTCATTCATAGTTAAGACTCAATTGTATAGATAGCTTAGTTTCGTATAAATATATATATTCCAAAACAAACAACTTTTCTTTACAGCATTGTCTTCTTTATTTGTAGTTGTATAAAATTAACACCTAAAAGGTTTCACCTAGTATTCCTATTCTATTAGGTTCGACATTAGGTTCATAAAAAGAGCACTTTGTGTTACTTGTACGACCCGTACACTTGCGGAGCTCATCGGTCTTATTATGTGATTGTGATTCAACCGAGTAGGCATCGGTGTGTATTGTGCGGGTATTAAAAGGATTATAGCCTATGCCTCCAAACGCTTAAAGTCCATGAGAAAAATTATGTAGACTCATAGCGAGTTTTGTAGTTGTAGTATTTGCATTGAAGATTTGGCATTATTATCTCCATGTTGTGCATATTGTATGTTTACGAGACCCTAAGAGCTGCCAGTATGTGTTCGGCCAAAAGGAGTTGAACCTCAGAGAGAGGAGGTGGCTTGAGTTGCTTAAGGATTATAACATGAGTATTCTCTACCACCCGGGCATGGCTAATGTAGTTGCCGATGCTCTTAGCGAGCTATCTATAGGAAGTACAAATCGTGTAGAGAAGGAGATGAGGAAATGTCAGGATGTTCATAGACTCGCGCTTGAAGTTTTCCTTCTAGATTGAGAAGGTAGTGTGCTTGTTTAAAATGAGGGTGAATCTTCTCTTAGTGGCCAGAGGTTAACAAAATAGGATAGAGTTCTCTCTTTATTTGGTTAAGGAATATGTCCACAGAAAGAAGGTGTTGGTTTTTGCATAAGGGGAGATGGTGAGAGTTGTGTGTCTCGTATGTAAATATGGTCCAAAAATGTGATCTCATGGCGGAAGCTTTTACAGCTCAGGTATTCTATTCATCGAGTTCCCACTAAGATGTATCATGACTTGAGGGAAGTCTATTGGTGGAATGGTATAAAGAGAGAGACATTGCAAACTTTGGCTAGATGCTGAATTGCCAACAAGTTAAGGCCAGTATTAAAGGCCATGTGGTATAGCTCGAATATAGCAATCCCAGTGGAAGTGGGAGATGGTCAATATAGACTTTATCACTTAGATCTACCACCAAAGTCCCTGTAGACAACATGACTCTATTTGGGTGATAATAGATGAAGGACAAAGTCAATTTTTTACACAGTAGGACTAATTTAGTTTAGGATTTATGCCAGATTATATATTCATTAGATAGTCCAAACTTCATAGGAGTTCCATTGTCTATCATAGCCGGATAGGGTCACATAGTTCATTTCTTAGTTTTGCAAGTCATTTTGGAGAGGTTTGGGTTCGAAGGTAAATCTTAGCACAACTTTTCATCACGAGAAGATGGTCGGGATGAGCGGACTATTTAGACATTGGATGATATGTTGAATGTGTTATTGACTTCAAAGGGAATTGGGGTAATCATTTTTCTTATTGAGTTGCATATAATAACGGTGCTCTCTCAGGCATTGGATGGCTTCCTGAGGCTCTTTATCGGCGGAAGTGTAGATCTCGATTGGATTTGTTTTAATGTTGGTGAAGCGGAGTTGATAGGACTAGACTTAGTACGGCAATCCATGGAAAAGGTTAATATCGTTCGGGAAAGTTTGAAGACTTGAGTCGGTAAAGTCTTATACAAATGTGAAATTTTGAGAGACATGAAATTTGAGGTAAATGATTGAGTTTACTTGAAAGTTTCACCCATGGCCAGTGTCATGAGATTTGCGGAGAAAGGGGAAGCTCGAGTCCAGTTATGTTGGTCCATATCAAATTTCGAGAAGAGTTGGAAGGTAACTTATTAGTTGGAGAAATTTGTCGTAAAATTAGCCTCAATCCATCTAGTTTTCCACATATCAATGCTTAAGAAGTGTGGGGAGACCCTTCACTCATTTTCTCTACGAAAAATTGTAAGGAAAGAAAGAAAACCTATTATATAAGGAAGTACTAGTGAGTTACAGATGCGTCGGGTTTTGTAAGTTGTGGAACAAAGAGTTTTCTTAAAGTGAAAGTGTTATGGAGGAATCGGCTAGTTGAGAGAGCTACTTGGGAAGTAGCCGAGATATGATGGCCAAGAATCATATTAATTCCTTCCTAGTCCAGCAGTATCTTAAGGTTACAATTCCCTCTTGTAGTATTCATGTTAGTTTCATGTTCCATTGGTGTCTTGAACTCCTTAGTATGGTTGCGTATTAGTGAATTCGGTTAAGTTTAGTTTAGTAACTCTAGTTAAGTCACTCCTATCAGTAAGTACATTCTTCAGTGAGGATAAGACCAAGTCCCATGAGGAGATAAATGTCACTTGGCCTCGAGAAATCCCTAAGATTAGACCCTAGACTATAAGTAGAAATCGGCGAAAAAACTATGAAAATCCCACGGGGCGAGTCACATCACTGACTCATGATAAGGCGTCATGGATCGTGACATGGCCAAGTGGTGGCTTATGTTTTCCAATACCCTAATCGAACGAACCACATGATGACTTGTTACATCATGTAACAACTCATGATGACGATCCGTCTTGTGAGAATCAAAGAAAAGTTCGGGACATTATTAATGACCACGAGTCATAGAAATACGACTCGTGGTGTCATGGAGATGGAGTCGTGATAAGGAGTCATGGTGAAGAAATCAGCGAGTGACCAACCAGACTCCAGTGATGATGAGTGGTCACCACGAGTCGTGCTATGTTTCCATAAGGGGTATGACGACTCGTAGATCCTTTAGGCGAGTAGAATTTTCGAAGGCGAGTTTCTAGGGTAATTTAGTAATTTCTTATATTTTAGTCACCTAAACCCGATTGTTTTGGGATTCATAAGGAGTATATTTAAAGGTTAATTGATACACTCTTATTCCACAACATAACAAAAAAATCAAGATCATTAAGCTTTGAGTTCATCAAGAAAGCTGAGAGTCATCTTCTTCAGCGAGGTTGCTGAAGCTTGAATCTAAGTTCCAAGCTTTCCCGGAGTATGTAAGGCTAACCTAATTAAGATTTCTATTCATCCTTCGCCTTACATCTTTGCGAGACTATGAGACTAAAGCTAGGGTTTTTCTCAAATTCTTATAGATTAGTCTTCTTCCATATAGAGTTGAATTGTTCATTGTTTAATTCTTCATATTTGAATTGTATCAATTGTATCTTCTTGGTGATACAGTCATTACTCTCTTGATGTTTATTGATGATATCTCTTGAATTCGTGATTGATTGATGATGATTCATGTCTCTTATCCCATGAACTCAATTTCATGAATAGTCATTATTTTAAGTTATGTTTTTGGCTTTATGCTTTATTTTTGTAAAAATTGTGGCTTGATTTTTAAGAAAGTTGCAAAAAGAATTTTGAAGAAAAAAAGGTATAATTTTGGAATGATTTTCAAAAAGCTAAAGTAAAGATTTATTTTTGAAAATGTTACACCCTAAATCTATATCGTTAAGCCGTGTGTATGCGTATGTTGAGTGTTTTGAAATCGCGGATGCGGAAAAGGCCTGAAGGATGAATACATGAACGTGGCATCAAGCGAGCGGGAGGACGGGGAGCCGAGGCACAAAATTGCCTTAGGCGTTGCGCCGTGCCGCCAGTCGGCACTATGGCGGCGCGCAGCACCTGCCGGCCCATGGCGGCGGCACACCCATGCACGACCTAATAGGTGGCGCACGCCCTACCTTTGCCTCAATAACTATATAAAGAACCTCATGTTGGATTATCTCATTTAAACATTTTTCCTCGGTAGAGAATAGAGTGTAGGTCACAATTTCATTGGATTTTTATCAAATTATGCTACCAAACACCGTCCAAACGCATATTAACTTCAAGTAACAAGTCCTAGCCTACGAGAAGCATTCCCATAGGTTATTTCTCGAAAATTCGCTCGGCATACGGAACCACAGGGAGTAAAAAAAGATTGTCGAAATTACTCCAATTTTGTTTCTAAATGGCCGCAAACCAATAAGTAGCATTTCTCCCTTCGAACTACGTGGAAATTTGTGGGTTTTACGTAGGGTTAGGCGGTTGAATTATAGTTAATATTAATATCGAAAGATATCATTGTTTCTTGACTCTATTATTGAAATAGCTTTATTCTCTCGGTGTAAGGGCTACAATTGAGTGGAACCGCCGATTACAGGTTGAAACTCTTGATTAAACCAGAATCGGCATTCAAGGTATGTTATGCCTTATTCCTTCGGCAAATTGTGCCATTACCAATAATACGGCCTATGTTTTTGAATGTAGACAATGATCCTACATGTTGTAAGTGGCTTCTTCTAGTATATAAAGTTATATATGTATCGACATTAGCTTCTGTAGATGATTAAGATTACATATATTGTGTGACTAGTGCTAAAAAAAGCATTTAAGAGTATATGGAACTATCCCTTATCGGGAAAGAAGATGTTAAGTGTGACTCACGCTAGAAGTGTCCTAGAAACTCCTCTAGCCCTCTGTTCATTGTGTTAGTAGAATTGAATTTTTGGCGTTATGCCTAAGCTTTAGAAGTTTGTGGATAGTTGTTGGGCCTAAATTAGTAAGTTGAAAAGCATAGGCACAGCCGTGACCTGCTCTCAGTTTGCTTTGATTATCGGTAAAGCTACTTTAGAGGCGCGTTGGCGTACCTTGATGCCTCCGAGGTCGAAATTTTGTTAGTATGGTCTTACCACAAGTTCGCGGCATCGGGGTTTCCTAGTGAGATTGGGGTCGATCGGCCATAGATGCCATTGCAGTGATAGTTAGTTTCGGCCCGTGCGGTGCTTATCGTACGAGTCACTCGGGCACAATCATTAGATACTCCCAAACGAGAAGCTATATGTTACAAGCTAGATATGCGGCCCAGCCTTGACCCACTCTTATAAGATACTCGAGACGGAGTTGTCGGGAACGACTAAGTCTAGATAACATACCTACGAGGTTAGGAATCGCCCAGAGAAGACATATGAAATTTTAACAGACCAAGTTAGTTTCTAAGGGACTAAAACCACATTGTTACAATATTACCTCCAATATAAGAGTTATAATAAGTTGTACATGGAATGTTAGGCGACTACTTAGGAGCATATATGATTAGTAGTAGCCTATAGTGGATCTCGCTTGAGAGGATATGTATTCTAGAAGTAAGCCCATTACGGTCAAATTTGTTATGAATAGAATTGAGACGACAACGATGATATAGTAACCCTTATCAGACCTAACCCTAGCTTTATTGGTTTTTCCTTATGATGTTTAGTTTCTTGGATATTTATGGCCTATATGGCATGCTTGTAGAAATATGATGTCCAAAAAGGACGATTGAGGCCATGATGGCCATATCCGGTGCAAGTACATTATGATCCGCCATTGAGCGAGCTCGAGATCGATTCTGAGAACCTACATTATGATCCATACTCAATCCAAGGTTTTAGGATTCAATTACAACAACTATATTATGATCCATAGTCGAGACGAGGCTCGAGATCTAGATTACAACGAGATACATTATGATCAAAGTCGAGCCAAGGCTTGGGATCTGAATTCACAGCTTGATTACGGTAGCCCTACAGTGAGCCGAGGCCGGGGTCAGATGCGATTCACGAGGCGATGGCTCGAGATACGATTATAGTTACTTGCAGTCTACGGGGTACTAATAGGGATATATAGGCGATTGGAACCTCTTTGAGACTTATGGGGGCCTAGGTAGGTTATTACGTGTTTCTTGTACATTTCGGCTTATGGGGCCGAGGTTAAGTTCTTGTCTTTGTATTTGTCTTCCGGCTATAGCTTATGAGTATGTAGTTATACAGTCTTAGATCATATACATGTAGTGATTTACCATATGAAGGTTATGGATAAGAAAGCATACAGTTAACCAAATGCCTCTTGTTCATTTTAAGTTCTTTATCAGTTTTAGTCGGCTTCTATTCTTGCCTTACATATTCGGTATATATATTGTGGACGCCCGACTATAGAAGCATTGCATACTTACTGTAGGTGTAGACGAGATAGACCTTCATTAGCATTTGTGCAGGCTAGCGGTTTGTGACTCCTTTCATTGAGGATTGCGGAGTTGTAGAGATTACAAACTTCATTTTGTATAGCAGAAAGCTTTTGGGTAGGTCGGGGCCTATCCCAGGCCAGCATTCTCTCTTAGAGGCTTGCGGGCTAGAGTCTTTAGTTAGTTGGTTGTTGTTGCTTTCAAATGCATGGCCCATGTATGTCTTATTTTATGTATTGGCCATGTAAGTGCAAGTATAGTTTTGCTGTTTTCATTCTATTATAACTAGACAACATGGTGGTCTAGTCGGACCTCATAGGATCCCTTTTAGTTCTGTATTGGTAGGTTAGCTATTTTTTATAGGTCTGTGACCCTTATGAAGCTGAGGTTGTGTTCTTCAGAGATATGCGATTTAGTTTCTTGATTATTAGTTATTTAGTTGCTTTTGATGGGTGCTTATACCCGGCTAGGGTGAATCAGTCCCAGAGTGTGGAACTAGGTGTAGTCATGCATAGGTGGGCGTGATAAACTTGGTATAGAGCAGGTCATATCTAGGCAATCTACAAGGCACGTGACTAGTAGAGTCTTGTTTATAAATGTGTTGTGCACAACATTTATATGTAGGAGACTACGAGACATGATAGTATGATTACCCCTCCTTCTTCTCGGATCGTGCTATATTTAGAGTTGTATAGGGATGAGTCTGAAAGTTTTCTTTGTTATGTTTATGCAGAATCATGTTTGATATAGGACGGGGCTTGATCGTACTTAACTGTTACTGCGGCGGAGAGGTAAAAGTGAGGTGCCATAGTGGAGGGGACGGTTGGCCTTTCATGACCCCGAATAAGCCGGATCGAGACACGAGACCAGGAACCCCGAGAGGCTCTAAGTTGACCAATGGCGGGAACATAACATCTGCTTTGAATCAATAAATGAAAGATCGTCATAATTAACATAGCGGAAGTACAAACATAACTAACATGCGAATACATTACGGGAGTCTAAAAATTTGAATATATACTATGTCCAGAAAAGCCTCTAATATCTTGATGAGTTGATTGGACAAGACCCCAACTAACTCACTATAGTCTAAAACTAAAAATATTTAACATGAATGAAGAGAAAAGGGCCCTCGACAGATGAGGACTCACTAAGCCCAGGACTTAAGTTCTTTCCGGAAACATTGCATAGTATTGATTAAGATATCGGAGCTGAATAATGAAATGATATAGCATAAAGTACGCGGTCAGTACTTGAAATGTACCGAGTATGCAAGGTAAGTAAAATTGATAATTAAAAATACATAAAAGTTCATAAGAGTAGGACAACATGCTCGTAATGTAAATACCATAATGTAAACATAAGGCTCAAGGTTTTCAAAACATTCGTAATTAAATATAATCATTATCATAAGAGAAAAGATTTGTTGAACATGACTTGAGCCAAAGTATAATCATAAACATCGTAAATCATGAGAACAGAGTGTGGAGACTCATCATAGCAGAGCACCATCATGGTAGGAAGCCTTACATGATGTCCCAGCCTATCTCACTCAAGTGAGCGAGTCGTCCACACGGCTTGCGACCAAAGAAAAGGACATGCATTATGTGATATCGAGAAGAAAGGGATCCATTAACATTTGTAATGTATCGACATGAACCTACGATGGCATGTATTTATGAGACAGGCATAGTCAGCACAGAGCCCAGGGCTACTCGGTGCTAGATACTACTCCCAAAAACTTGCACATTATACTCGTACATAAATCATAAATATCATTCATGAGATTCATAGCCAAATAAACATTAACATCGCTTATCCCCATTTTCATACATGCTTAGCCAAGAATCAAGGGTCGTAAATCGGCCAATGTGGTAAAATCGATCGATCATAAAATCCATATCATAAAATCGTAAATCGTACTTGAACATGTATGGAGGCATTGCCCAATACTTTAACATGCTTGAAAATAAATATTTCATTCGAGAACATGATCTTAAACATGGGTAGCTTGAAAACATGCTTTTCATCATAAATGTCTCCTCATACTTGAACATTCATCAAAAATCTCAACTTTTCATGAACTTATCATAATTGGGCATTTTGATTTATAAAACATGAAATGTGATTTTTAATTGAAAATAATATAAAACTTGCCCAAGAATCATAATTCAATAATAGAAACATCTTTAAATCATACCCATGCAGTAATTTGGCAATCTTATGCTTTGAGTTTCGCCCCATGGGATCAACATAGAATTTCATGGTTTAGAGAGATTGGGCATGGGTGTGAATGAATTCACCCACCCATAACCCTACATACGTGGTATGATAATCCCTTGACTTGTCTTGAAGATACAAGAGAATTGAGAAGTTGGTGATGAACCTAAGCTCATGAGAGAAAATCTAATCTAAGCATGTTTGATGAGACTGAGGATTTAGGCTAAGTTAAACCTTTTAATCTAACACGAAGAAAGACCGAACAATGTCATTTAGGAGTTAGAAGCATAGGAGTTTACTCAAAATTCCCCAAAGCTGTCAAAATAAAACTTTGTAACTAGCGATTCTTATGACGATATCTGGTCATAGGTTGATTGTAGGACTCGTGCGAGAGTCGTACAATGGCTATTACGGCTTCACTAAATCACCCATAACTTTTTACTCCCAACTGGAGGTGGCGCAAGGTGCATATGTGTTGGAAAGAAGACTCAAAGGACTTCAATTTGATTTGCTGGATAACCCAAAAATATTTTGTAACATGGGAGTTGTGATCGGTTGAAATTGACCCTTATATGATCCAATAAGCAATGATAAAAGGCTCTCAACTCAACTTCATGCTAGAGGTTCCTTATGACCTTAATTTGCATCCAATGCACTTCTTACACTTTGGTATTAATATTAACACCTTGTTTCCATAAATTCATCGGGTGTGGGTCTATCCACATACCTAGAAGGGTTCCTAACTTAGCTAGAAAGTGAGCATTATAATATATCAACTCATATTGAACCAATGATTCACACCATCATATTACGGCTCGGGCATGAGTCGTACCACCAAGCTACAGCTCGTGGTTTCCTCCGGTGACTAATGAGTCCATTTTTTCCCAAATCTCTAAATGCTTCCACAACTCGTACCACGACCTTAACTCAAAGTCCTACATTTCATACTATTACCCATACAATCATTCACGCTGATAACTCCATTACTTGCTCGACTTCGGCGGGGGAGTCGCCCACCGCATCTACGACTCGTAATGGGGACTTGTGGTTGAGAAACAACTTATCTTATTTGGACCATAGGTCTTCCTACGGCCGTACTACCAACCTATGACTCGTAAGTTGAGTTATCTTGAAGTAAATTGTTCCAACTTTTCCTGCTTGATCACTTCAAATCTAAGTTTCTAGTCTTAGGAACTTTTGGGTAATACAATATCTCAGCAGGAACATTCGTCCTCCGAATGTGGGTTAAGAGATCTTGGCCCAGGAAAAAAACTACCATCCCAAATGCGAACATGGAAATTTGAAAACTAACGATTGATTGACTTTGGTGATACACATGATTGACCAGATTCATGAATCATACGTACATGCTAAAGGCATGGAATGGAACTATTACGACTTGACATGTGAATAGAGTTCTAAGGAAAAGTTATACCTCCATGAGCCGAGTGTAAGGCGGGCATTTGGCCATCATATACCTTCGGCTTGCCACATAGCTCTCTCAAACAAGGCGATTCATCCACAAAACTTTCATAGAGGCTACTTCTGTTTCCTCAACACAAATTTGATCAAGGATCTAAGCTGGTACCTCCTCATGGTAGGTTTTCCTCTACGAGAACTACTAAAGATGGATCTTCGTGCATTTCTTCAGCAAGGACATATGAAACCATAGGATGCACCAAAGCTAGCCTCATTGAGTAGCTCCACTCAAGCGATCACCTTTCAAAATGTCTCACAACTATATGGCCCAACATGCGGGGACTAAACTTCCCTTTCTTTACGAACCCTCAAAGAATCGAAATCTCTTTTGCCTCAAAATGAAGTTCAAGCATCAAATTATAAATTTTTCCTTAAAGTAGCTATTACAGATGATCAAAATGCGGTCAAATACGTATTCTACATAAGAAAATAAAATCAAGGACACCTATTGATATACTTGGCTAGGATCCAAAAGTCAATCAAAGGTCAACCCCAGGAGCACTTAAGGGCAAGAGTGGAATTTTATTTGAAAATCATGTTACCCATAATGTAAAGAACTCAAATATGAAATTTCATCAAAAGCGATGCTCAAATTGAATTTGAATTCATCAAAATACAGTTTATTAACTTTTGACCCAAAGCCCTCAATTTTTCTTCAATAAATTCACGGATACAAATGAAAGCCAACTAACGAAATCATGGAGAAATATCAAATTAAAGTTAGATACTTACCCCTTGTTAAATAGAGAAGAATACCACAAAAATTACAAATTTTAACTCCAAGGAACCCCAAATATACTCAAAATACCAAATAAACACGATGCATTGCAAAAATACGGCTGCTCGAGGTATTTATAGGGCATCACCGGCATCGCACCGGCATCTTTAATTTTTTTTATTAAAAGTGTAACTTCATCTTACGAACATTAAAAAATGAGAATTATTTTTCCTATAGTTCCCAAATAATTATAAAGACTGTTGTTCAGCTCGAAACTCCATTTGATGCTCGTTTTCCCAATCAAATATCATTTTTGCTCGTTCAAGCATTATTTCATCTTTTGTAATAAAACCCAATCTTGACTTATCAAAATTGCATCCAAACTTTTCAATAACTCTATAATTCATGCTAAGAATTTTGAAAGTCTTAGAATAATTTTCGATCTCAAAAACTAAAACGAACCTACGAATTGCCACATTTTATGCTTAAAATCATGCTAAACACACAAAATGCTCAAATCCACAAAACTCATCAATCACTCCGTCCACAAAACTAAATATGCATTTCAATCATAAAACACATTAAAATTTTTGTTGGAATCATCAAATCATGATATGAGATCGAAAGTTGGCCAGTGGTCAAGCTCAGCTTCCTTAAAGCTCATAAATCTAACCAAAAGAGTTCAATTCCTCCAGGAACACCTCGGGATCCATGCAAACTGCAACTAAGTCATAAATTGCCATCACGGAACTAACAGAACTTTCAAAATCCAAATTCAAGCTCGTTAACACAAAATGTTGACTTTAGTCAAACCTCTCAAACTTCAAACCTTAGAAAATCAAAAATCTTATCCAATCTTCATTGGATCATCTTGGAAATTGTGTCATCCCGTCTCACTTAAGTCGAGTAACAAAATAAAGATATTGAAAGGTTCAACCCAGGGAAATCGATCAACCATCACAAAATGACCATGTAAGTTGTTACACTTCCATGCTTGGCTAATAACTTCCTTCACGAACTACCACATACACATCTATGTCGGGGACATGAAGTATCACGAGGCACACATTTTAACCATCATTTCCATCATGGGGAACAATCCTTAAAGACTACAGTGAAATTGCCCCTTGAGCGAAGAATCATTCAAAAAATCTAAGTTGGGCATATACTTGATATAACACGATCTAATGAGAGCGTCGACAAATCTTGGACTAAGTCCATAGAGTTGAGCATCTTTGAAGACATGAGTTTTCATACATAACGAGGGACATGACATGGAAGTAGAGATTTATGGAATCATGGAAGAAAGTGAAATCACCATACGAAGTAGTTACTTCTCATTACATGAATACGTACGAATACATGTAAGAAGTACTTGGAACTTAGACATAGTCATAACATGTTCACATACGGCACATGGTAGAGTATCGCATAGGCGGGATGCAAAGACACACTGTGAAAAAGCGTGGATTGATCTCCTATAGTGCGATCTGGAGCTTCACACTTGGAAACTCGAGGCATGACCTTGTCCTTCACATTATAATCTCCCCGTTAGCTTAAAGGTCATCATTTTGAGGATTGGTCCCCTTCTTAAGGCTAGGCAGAAATCACTATCTCTTGACTTCCCATTTGACTCTAAGGCAATCACGGAAGGCTTCATAACTCTCAGTAGTACTCCCACTCTTTTAGTTCCTTGCACTTCCAAGTTAGAATTCTTGACCTTAGCTTTCACTCTATAGGGAGAAATATTTCAGAATGACTCTTATTCCATTGACGGGCGTTATTCTTGAGGATAGTGAATACACGAGTTATAAGGAAGAAAGATACTTCATCGCACGACATAAATCATGAAAAGAGGAAATTTCTAAAACATTTCGTAGTCCCTTCTTCATAAGTGTAGCACGCTCCATGCCCATGAAAAACTCTGCCCAATGTGTCTGCTGAGACACCTAGGGCCTTCAAAATCTAATGCTCTAATCCAAGTTTTCACGTCACGGAGCATAGGCAGGATCAGACAGGACAAGGAACCCCGAGAGGCTCAAGTCGACCCAGCGAACATAACATCTGGGTCAGTCAACAAAAACGGAAGATCAACATAATTAACATAGTAGAAATTAAACATAACCTAACATCGAATACATTACGGGGAGTGCAAGAAGTTGAATACATGCTATGTCAGAAAACCTCTAATACTAATGAGTTGATGGGACCAAAACCCCAACTAACATCTTATAGTCTAAAACTGAAAATACATAACATAGTGAAGAGAAAAAGGCCCTCGACGGATGAGGACTCACCAATGTTAGGGTGAGAAGTTCTAACTGCGGATGTCTTACTAGCGGCGAGATTGGTCACGAGATATCGAGCACAGAATCATGAAATGATACAACATAAAGTATGCGGTGATTACTTGGAATGTAAGTATGCGAGGTAAGTAAACGGATAATTTAAAATATATTAAAGTTCATAAGAGTAGGACATCATGATCATAATATAAATACCATAATGTAAACATAAGGCTCAAGATTTTCAAAAAATTCATAAATTAACCATAATCCTAATCACTTAAGAAAAGCTTTCTTGAACATAACCCGAGCCAAAGTGCATAATCATAAACATGCGTAAATCATAAAGGCCCATGGGAGGACTCATCACCAATTGACACCATCGTGGTAGAGCATACTTGATGCCCCAACTATTTCACTCAAGTGAGCGAAGTCATCCCGAGGCTTCCCGGGCGGGCGTGCATTATGTGATATCCCACGAACAACGGAATCCATTAACATTATAACATATCCAACATGAAACTACGGTGGCACGTAGATTTATGAGACATCGGCGTAGTCGCCATAACGTCGGGCTACTCAATTCACAAACATTTCTCAAAAAACATGCACATTAGGCTCAAATGCATCAAATCATAACATCATCCATGAGATTAATGGCCAAATAAACATTAACATTGTTGATCCCCATTTTCATACATGTTTAGCCATGAATCGAGAACTGTAAATTGGCGATGTTGTAAATAGATCGATCATGAAATCCATATTTTAAATCGTAAATAGTAGTGAACATGTAAGGCATTTCCCAATAATTTAATGTGCTTGAAAGTAAAGTAATTCACTCGGAAATATGATCTTAAACATGGTTAGCTCTAAAACATTCTTTTCATCATACTTGAACATTCGACATAAATCTCAACTTTCAAGAACTTTTCATAATTGGGCATTTTGATTTAATAGCTTAGAAATTACAAAACACCACTTATTTTTTAACAAAATAAAAAAACTAAAAAAAATAAAAAAAATAAAAAAAATAAAAAATATCTTTAAATCATACCCATGTGGTAAATTAACAATCTCATGCATTGGGTTTAAAACCCGTAGAATTAACATAGGAATTTCATGATTTGAAACGGGGTCGGGCATGGGTGTGAAACGGATTTACCCAATCACTTAACCCTACATATTTGATGATCCTTGAAATGTCTTGAAGATCTAGGAGGAATTGAGAAGTTGGAGATGATGAACCTAGCTCTTTCTTGAGTAAATCTAATCTAAACATGTTTGAAGAGAGTAAGGATTTAGGCTATGTTAAACCCTTTAATCTGACCTAAAGAAAGAACAAAACAATGTCATTTAGGAGTTAGAAGAATTGGAGTTTACCAAAATTCCCCAAAACTATCAAAATAAAACTGTAACGGCGATTACTAAGACCAACGATGCGAATTCGTAGGTTGATTGTACCACTCGTGCGAAGGGAGTGAACAATGCCCCTATTGCGGCTTCGCTAAATCGCTCATAACATTTTACTCCGAACTTCCGATTGGTGCAAGTCGGATGCATTGGAAAAGACTCAAAGGGATTCAATTGTTATCTTGAATCACCAAAAACATTTTTAACGTAGGAGAGATATGATGTCGGTTGATGTTGACCCTTATACGAACCAATATGTAAAACCCAGGTGGTAAGAAGGCTCTACAACTCAACTTCATGCTGAAGGTTGCCCATGACCTTAATTTTCATCGAATGCCACTTCTTAAACTTTGGAATTAATCTTAACACCTTGTTTCTAATTCATCGGTGTGGGTCTATCCACATACCTAGAAGGTTCCTAACTTAGCTTGAAAGTCAGAGGCATTAGAATATATCAACTCATGACTTAACTTGATGATTAACAACATCATATTACGACTCATTACCATGATTACAGCTCACCACCAACCTTATGACTCATAGTTTCCTCGACTAATGAGTCCTTTTTTCCAAACTCTTTGAATGTTTCCACGACTTGTGCCATATTTGGTAACTCCATCCTCACAGTCGTACTATTACAATACAATCATTCACATGATAACTCAAAAAAAGAATTGCCTCGACTTCTGGCCACGTGTTGTACCCACATCTAAAACTCATAGTGGGGACTAGAGTAGTTTGAGTAAATAACGTATCTTATTTGGAGCATGGGTGCTACGACCGTACTGCCAACCTACGACTTGTAGGATTTGAGTCATCTTAGTAAAATTTTCCAACTTTTCCTGTGATCACACTTCAAAATCTCGAGTCTAGTCTTAGGAAATTTTGGGGTATTACATAGCCTAAGGGAAAAAGAAGACGTCTTTTAATCACCCCCGGCATCCTCCCCGAGGCACAGGGAACCTCATCGGGTAATAGATATGCAGCATGTCCCAGTCCTTTTTACCGCCTCGAGTAAAGTCGGTAATACGGTATATGTATAAGTGGGTTTACTTAGTAGATATTGAGAATTAGATAGGGCGACACTTAATGTGAGGTTACACAGTATATGAAAGATTGTTCAAATTGTACCTCCATCCCATTAGAGTTTATTAAATTTTGCGCCTTAGCCCATTATATAATGATAGGGTCACTTTTTCCCTCGACTTGTTCATTCGGTACAACGGGGAAAGTGTAAGTATCAATTACATGTTGTCCAGAATAAGGAAGTAAAGGGCTAGAGCGTGACTTTGAGAAAGATTAGAAGGTGGTGAAGACCTAGTATTTACAAAGTTACCTAGACCCTCACGACGTAAATCGGGAGGGTGATAAGATTTCAGTAGCACCTAAGTACGTGTGAGAGCCCACGGCAATAAACCCCAGCATTGATACGGCCCTAGGTCGAGAAATAAGTTGATTACGCCGCCGGTGTACTATGACAGTAGTAGTACGAAGAATAGAAGTTATGGCCCTAGTTTTTCATGTCGCAGGGGCCAGAGAGATTATATGAATGAAATTTACTAGAGCATGGGTCAAAACGATGCGGTCGATAGACTTGGCATTAGCATCCTTGTTAGTGAGCTGCGGAGGCATGAATCTAACATATTTCGCCCTTAAGTAAAGGAAGGCATGATATCTAGCTTTGGATGAGAACAAAACCACCTCTAAGTGGTAGTTGGGCGACAAAGCTTGGAATCTCCATAGAATGTCCAAAAATAAGCATCGGGATGATAACTAGGATGGTGGGATTGTAACCTAGAATATTGCAATGTACCACTAGTTGGAGGGGAAAAGGAGTAGCGGTATAGAGACCTAGCCTAGTACGGCGGAGATAAGGCCTAGCACAAGGGATCGCGGTCTTTGAGATAGTAGGGGATAGAGTCTTGCGACCTAGAGAAGTCGACTGCGTGTTCTAGATGTGGAAGAGTTTCATCGGTAGATTGCTTAAGGCATACCGCGGCCGTTATTTCCCCATAGGAGTTTGACAGAAACGCGTTAAGATATAAAAGATATCTAGTGCTCACGGGGAAGAAGAAGGATATTCAAGGGTTGTGGCATAAGCTCCGATGGCCAGCAAAGAGTTGAACATCATAAATCGGCTAATTCGGGAGATAGTTATTGCCCTAAGTGGAAAGGGAATAGGCAGTATGAATATAGCGAGGATTAACTCATACTAGGGATAAATTTGGTCCTTATTGATTAGTATAGAAAGACCCAATGGGAATTAATTCATTTCTTGCGGGCCAAATTATGTTTTAGCTAAATATTACGTTGAATTGAATATTAAAAGTATGTCGGCGATATGATATCCAGGTGATTATTAAATTTTGACAAAAACGCAACTTATAGCTAGGCCCTAGAAAAGTTGTCAAAGCAGTTGGAACGCTGGGCGGATTTGAGTACGGCTTCCCATCCCGAGATAGTGACCAAGAAAAGCAAACGGCTCGAACAATGCTCGGAGTTATGTTAAAGTGGAAATGAAGGTCCCCTACGTAACGGCTGGCTTGCGGGTAAATCGGGGATAATTGAATCGAGCATACTGCGGTTAGAGGGAAATAGTTCCAGCCAGTTCGAGGAGATGCATGCCCAGGTGGCCCAAGGTCATAAGGGGCCCCTTACTTTAGTATCACGAAGAAGTTAGAAATTCAAGAAATAATTGGATGTCCCTAAAAAACTTCGCCCTTGAAGAGCATTATGATATCTAACAAGTAAGTAAGTTCGGCCCTAGATCATTAGGATTTATGTTAGGGTGCGTGCGGGAAGATTTGACGAGGTGGCCTATGAGACAAAAATTGCCTTCGGGGTTAGGATCTATTTATCAATGCTACGCAGCGCGTAGAATACCTCTTCTCGGATCGGCCCGGAGTTTAGGATGCTTTTGCCACGGGAGAAACCAGTCACGCGGAGGCTCAGCCCAGTTATATTAGATTATTTGGAGTCAAGTAATGGAGGCTACCATAAGGAGACTTAGAGAGGAGCAGGAAAATATTAGAGATGAATTTAGAATCTAAGGATAGTAAGATCTAAATATCTTTAATTGTCCGAGCTCGAAAAATTCAAAATCGAAATATTGTTTTCCAAGTATTGAGTAGAGCCCTTCTTTGTTGTTATGAGTCACTTATATATGTGGTAGCCTTTATATTGTTCGATTGCAGATAACATCCTGTGAGGCGCCTTTGTTGGACTTTTACGTGTTTCGGGTTTTCGATAGTCCAGTTACAAAGGAGACTACTGCCAAAATTTTTCTAGCAATAGTTAAGGAGTTGAGTCTTTTAAGCTTCAAGATCACGTTCGAGGATGAATGTTCCTAAGGGGGATGATGCTACACCCCATAATCTCCTATCGTTGAGCCGTGCGTGTGTATGTATGTTGAGGATTTTTGAAGTATGATCCATGCGGAAAAAGTCCTGGGGATGAATACATGAATGTGGCATCGAGCGAGTAGGGGCGGAGCCGGGCGCCTTGGACGCCCACGCAACTCCCAGCCGAGTCTTCTTGGCCCCATGGCGAGTATGCAGCACACCCCTTGCCAACGTGCGACACACAATTCTGGCATGATAGGTGGGGCACAGCCTCCATAACTATATAAAGCCCCTCATGTTGGACTAACTCATTTCAACATTGCTCCTCGGGAAAGGGAAATAGAGTGTGTGCGATGATTTCATCATATTTTCATGAAATTACGCTGTCAAACACCATCCAAACGCAAAATTAACTTCAGGTAACAAGTTCTAGGCCTATGAGAAGCATTTCTAAAAGTTATTTCTTAAATTTCGCTCGTGCAGGGCAAGTAAGGTTGTGGAATTACTCCAAATAGGATTCCTAGCGGCCATAGGCAACGGAGTAAGTATTTATACCTTTGAACTCTTGAGAAATCATGGGTTTTCGACGAAGTTAAGAAGATTTGAATTATATTTAATGTTAATATCAAAAGATATCATTATTTGTTGAATACTACTATTGAAATAGCTTTATTCTCTAAGTGTAAGAGACTCTGATTGGGATTGAATCACCGATTCTGAGTTGAAACTCTTGATTGAAAAAAGATGGCAGCCAGTATATTGAAACTATTCCTTCGGCAAGTTATTCTAAGTCGTATAATAATCTGACCTATGTTCTTTGCGTACACAATGATCCTACATGTTGTAATTAGTTTCTTCTAGTATGTAAGGACCATGTATGTCGAATGTTGTCTCCGATGGAATTTTGATTACATATGTTATGGCCAAATGCTGAAAGCATTTTAAAGTATATGGCACTATCCGCATCGGGGAAAAGAAGATGTTAAGTGTGACTCACACTGAGTGTCTAAGAAACTCCTCTATCCTCCCCCATTCCTTTGTGTTAGTAGACATGTTTTGGCATCATACCTAGGCTTTAGATGTTTTTGGATAGTTGTTGGGCACGAATTAGTAATTTGAGCAGCGCAGGGTGTGTGGTAATCTCTTATCAGTTTGGCCCCGGTATTGTCGGTAAAGCACGCCGAGAGTGGGTCTGGCATACCTTGATGCCTCCGGGGCGGAGTATGTTAGTATGGTCTTACCACACAAGTTAGCGGCATCGAGTTGCCTAGTGGTGGGGTAGTCTACCACATAGAAGGCTATTGTCGGTGACGATTCAGTTTGATCAACGTATTTCTCGTATAGGTCACTCGGGGCACCACCTAGTTGTTACCGGTTTGATAGAGCGTGGGTCTTTTTAAGAAGAAGCTTTGTTACTAGTTAAATACGGGGCCAATGCCACTGGCCCTCCTATAAGATACTCGGGAAAAGGTTGCGAAACATTAAATCGGAATAACATACCTACGAGTTAGGAAGTCTTGAAGAAGACATATGATATTTGAATAGGCAAAGAGTTGTATCTAAGGACTAGAACCACAATGTTACGATGCCTCCCGAGGCTAAGAATTACAATAAGCTTGTTTTGTGGAAGGTTAGGGGCGACTATTAGAGCATATCTAATTATTAGCGGCCCACAATTGATGCTACTCAAAGGACAAGTATTCTAGAGTAAGCCCATTCACGGTTAGCTTTTGAATAAATTGAAATGACAACGATGATATAAGTAACCCTTATCGGAAGCTAACCCTAGTTTGATTGGCTTTCCTTCAGACGTTTGGGTTGTTGGATGTTGTGGCATTAGGGCCATGCTTGTAAAGGTAAATATGATGTCGAGACGGTGAAGCATGAGGCGTATCCGATTCTGACGGTTACATTTTGATCCATAGTTGAGCCAAGGCTCGGGATCCGGTTATAGTAGCTATATTATGATGCATAGTTGAGCCAAGGTTCGGGATCTAGTTACAGCAGCTACATTATGATCCATAGTCGAGCGAGGCTCGGGGATCCGGTTACTCTGAAATGCATTATGATCCACTTAGTCGAGCCAAGGCTGCGGATGCAGATTCTGACGGTTACATTATGACCTCGGTCGAGTCGAGGCTCAAGGCCTAGATGTAGTTACGGGAGCCCAATGACTCAACTACAATCCACAGAGACGAGATGGCTCGGATACGATTCTACAATTACTTACGAGTCTGAGGTACCAATAGAGATATATAGACTTATTGGCACCTCACAGAGGCTTATGGGGAGCTAAGTAGGGTTTTGTTGCCATAACTTCCCAGCTTATGGAGACCATATTGGGTTCTTGTCCCACATCTATTTATGCTGCCCGGCCATAGCTTATGAATGAATACTCATGCGGTTTCATCTCATGCCTACATATAGTGATTTACCATATGCGGAGTTATGGATAAAACTTACGAAGTTAACTTATGGCCTTTACTACTTATTCACTTTTAGTTCTTTATCGGGTTTGAGTAAAACACATTCTGCCAAACATATTGTGTTGACACCAAACTATGGGGCGCTGTATACTTACCTGCCCCAGTGGCGAACCTGATTCGGAGACCTCAATGCCTTGAGTTATTCAGGGCCCAATAGTTTGGTCGGCTCCCTTCATTCGAAGGGGTTGCCGGGTTATAGAAATTCACCAGTTTATTTGTATAGTTTTTGGGTAGGTGGAATTTTTGTCATGAGCTAATATTCTGCATTCTTAGAGGCTTGTAGGCTACGGTATTCAATTGTTGGTTGTTGTTGATCGTTTGGGGCCCATGTATATCTTATTTTGTGTATTTGTACGTGTAGGGCCCGGCATAGTTGTATGTTTTCATTCCTGTTATAACTAGACAACATGATAGTCTTGTCAGTACGCATAGGATATATAGGAGTGCAGGTTACTTGTTTTCTTTTACGGGTTAGCGTGGCCTTGTCATCTGAGGCTATGTTCTGATAGAGATAAATTGTTTTCTTGATTCATGAGTATTTATTGGCACAATGCTAGTTATGCCCAGCCAGTCGCGTATCCCAATGTGGCCCGGTAGGTGCCAATCATGCCTCCCAAGGTGGCGTGACATAAAATCAAGGTTTTGATCATAGAAGCTGAAGTTTTCGGAAAAGTTTTGACCCGGGGCTCATTAGTAAAGTAAAGATATTTTGAGCCAAGGCTCAATAAAGAAGGAGTCAAAAATAGTCTATTAGCCAACTTTACCCCTAGTTATACTATAGGGCCAAACATACCTAGTTGTTAGAAGTAAATAAAAATGACCCTTAATTGGACGAGAATGCCCCAAATTATCTTAAAATACGATTTCAATTAAATTACACATTATTTCCTTTAAATCTAAACGTCTATTAAACTAAATAAACTCAAATCAAATTATATCCCAAAAATTTATCTCCTCATTAAATTACCATACTAGATCCACCAAACTTCCTCCATTAGGATACATTAAAAATTCTTTATTTCGCAGATCAAAGTAATCTACTTGGTCTTCCCGGCCAAAAATATCAAAAATGCTTTTCGATAGCATGAGAATTTTGTAATTTAACCTCAAAAATGACATGATCTTGTTCGCAACATTTAACTTAAACATTACTATGAGAAATCCCAACAAAAAGATTGGAATTTACTATGAAAATTGAAGCCATTTGAGTGTATGATACAAAGGCACAAATTTATGTGAAGGGTCATTGCCAAAGTTCTATCAGGGATATAGAAATATCACTTTAATCGATATGTAAACTTGACGAGGGAAATAAAGAATGCTACAAGTTTGTTACAGTCATTGTAGGAAGAGCATCAATAGAAAGGAAATGGCCCATTGAATCTTGAGTGAAGATTCTTACGAGATCAAATTTGTAAAATTGAAGCTTATGAAATGGAAACTCTTGTTGAAGTGCAGACGTAATATGGACAGTGTCTCCGGATAATGATATCTTGATTAGGGATAATAAGTGTAAGTGGAAATTATCTGATCTTGAGAAATAAATCTTTTTTGTTTAATCTAATGCAGGAAGTTTGGTGGATCTAGCATGATGTTTGAGTTTAGTGGGTGAGTTCGGGTTTTAAAGGAGAAAACATGTAATTTAATTAAAAATCGGAGTATTTTAAGTCAATTTAAGGAATTTTATCTAATTGAGGATATTTTAATATTTTTATTTTTTAACGGTGAGGTATATTTGGCCTTATAAGTATAACTAGGAACAGGAATTAGCTAATAGATGAGAAAGTAGACGGAGTATTTTTATCCTTCTCCCTAGTTTTAAACATTTGTTATATCAATAGCTAAAGTGTTTTATAAAAGATGTTTTCAGTTTACTCGAGATAGGCATAAGTATATGAGCATATATTTTGGGAGAATTATTAAAACCCAGTTGGTGAAGAATTCGGATATTTCGTAAGCCCGAACTACATAAGATAGTGTAGAGTTAGGATCATGCCATTGATTTGGGTGACTCCTCGAATAAGTCCACAGTAAGAACCAATTATGGATCCTGAGATAGTGGCTGTTCTTTGCCTTACTAAGGCTTTGAGCGGCTACGCAACTTAAGCGAGATAGTTGGGCATCATGTGCTCATTTATGATGTCTGTAGTTTATGAGAAAATCCCACCCAAGTTAAAGCTATACATTTTATATATTTTTTCGAAGATTGTTTTGTTGCCACGGTTTATGGTATAGCACTTTTTACACATATTTCATACTTGTGTTTTATGCGTGATTTAGACTTTCAGTTTCGGTCATATTTATTCAGTTAGATTATTGTACTCAATTATTCTTTTAGTTCAAATATTCTTGCTTAACTATTGATTCAGTCTTATTACATACTCTACATTTGAAATACGGCTTCCTTTGGCACTACATCTTGTATGATACAGATTCATATAGATAGGATCAGACGTAGATGTTTCGTTAGGATCTCACATTTATTGACAATTGGTAAGGCCTCCTACATTTAAAGATTCTTTGGTCTTATTGAGTTATTTTTACTTTAGTATAACTTGAGGTAGTCGTGGAGCTTTGTCCCGGCACTATTCTTCAATTATAGAGGCTTCATAGATAGAGTTAGAGTTGAGTCGATAATGTTACTTTAGCACTAATTTAGTTTCAGATTAATAAATCTTATTTTATTATATTGAGCCATACGGTTATTACTTCGCTACACTTTATTGTATTCTCATCTAGTAGCAAGTCGGGACAAGGGTTTGCTTAGATAACTAGGTAGTCTAAGTGTTAGCCCTCCGGGAGTCCTAGACTCGGGCGTGACACATAAAGTAATCAATGATTTCAAAATACCAAGTAGTTAGGACCATATTGGTTCTAGTACATATGAAACATAATTGATCCTATATTTCAAGACAAAACCACTCCTAAGATGGTATCATTACCAACTCTCACATACTTAACATGTCACCGGGGTCAAAAAAGGAAAGAGTACTCTAAATTATGATCAATTAAACAACCATTTGCCCCATTAGTACTCCAATCAATAAAAGATGTACTCTGCGCACATATATAAGCATCATCATATGCAAATAAAGAGTAAATAAAGTGTCATGAAAAATAACTTCATCTAAAGTTTCCTCACATATAAGGTCACTATTAGAGTCAAGAACACAATAAAGAGTAACATCAAGAATTGGAACACTCAAAGAAGAAGTAACATTTTATAAACAAGTTTCACTTAATTTTTCAAAGCATTTCCTTCTCAATGAGTGTCACTTGTCATCTTCAAGAAAGAGATTTATGTCATCGGAAAGGGTGTCATCATACCATAGTGGGTTATCATGCAACTTTTTTCCCTCAATAATAGCTACATCACCAATAATACATTCCACACAATTAGGCATTTCACCAAGGATGATCTTATCATCATCAAAATAAGATATTATTACATCTTTAATTTAAGTACATCTTTAATTTAAAAAATAAGACATTGTACTTAAGGAATTACTTAAATATGTAGAATCAAAACATGTAATCTCACTCTCAAAAAGACAATTGTCTTTTTTCATGAAAATTTCAAACAAATGACCTCTATGAGAAAACTTGTAATTACCTCAGCGAGAGATATTCTCAATGGGTTACTCCTTTTGGAATGACCAAATGTATTAATATTATCACTAAAAGGCTTATTAATAACATCATAAAATATCTCAATTAGTAGATTAGCATCACAATGAAGTTAATCAACACCAATATCACATGATAATATGTTATCTTTATAAATATAAGTGTCAACACTAGCTGGGCACAAATCGATATTACAAGAAGAATCAATTCGGTTATCAGTATGATCAACTAGTGTATGAATACTGTCAATAATGACATTCTCAACACATGGTAAAGAATCATTAAGCTCACATGAAGACAAGTTATCACTCACACTTTGTTAATTCAAAATGTTTGAAGTCTCAAGTTTAGATATTGTATCTTGAAGGTCATAAGAAAAATCTTCTTTATCTTAGGAGGAAACTCCCCTCAAAGTGTTGTAACACACTTTAAACCATTTATTCATGAAAACTATCATATCATATCATATCAAGTTTAGCTCCCATACTAAGGATATGCGTTTCTTTCTCCACCGACTTTGTACCTACACAAGGGTTCTTACTAAGAGAAGGACAAACAAAAGGGTTAGATTGTTTCTGTGGCAGCTTTCTCATGTCACTCCACACATTTTATCCCTTTTCAACTCTATAGTTACCATAATTCATTTCCTTGATCCTCTAAATTTTTGTCTCTCATATTTATGGGATTCAAAATAAGTGCCCAAGAGTCCTTGGTGAGGATTTAGAAAAGTAGGTGTAAAGAGAGGCGTTCCCCTTTTGTCCATTACATACTCACACTAATATTGCCTATTTGGAACCCAATTCTCGTTAAACCAACTATCATAAGTTACATGTATCCATAGGAAGTACACCACACCAAACCTCATCTTTGTATCCACCATGCGCAAAGGGGACCTTCACACTCTCACTAACACAATACACTTCCTTAGTGAAGTATGTGTTTCATTTTAGAATACAAGATAGTCCCAAACATTCAACCACGTGAGGGATGATAAAGTTTTCATAGTATTGGTCATCAAGGATGGGAGAGAATCCCGTACAACCATTAATACTCACTTTTGTTTCAAGGACTCGACTCTATAGGTCGATCTTTTCATGAAACCTTAAACCTCATCCATTTACACTACCTTGTGTTCTTTCCACTCCCCGTCCAACATTGTGTCCATAATTAGGATATGACACTTTTGTATTTAGATTGGAACCATGAGACAATGTACTTCTATAAGTAGGAAATATACATTATAGCTTTCTCATTGGATGACTCTGATTTTTCCCAATATACCCATACATACCACTTTAGTTAGGATAAGAAGTACCACAAGACAATGCATATGAATACCCATTATCTTTATGGACATTTTAATCCCAACTTCTATTTTCATAGGAATCTTCATAATAAGACTTATAAGGCATGTAGGTAGAAGAACTATATCGTAAGTCATCTTCATTATCATGATGTGTAGTATGAGAACCCTTATAATCTTCATCATCATCATAGGAATGATCACAAGATTTTTTTACCCCATAATAGTTAAGCAATGGTTTTCTTGAGAAGAAATTAGAGTTGAAATAAACCGGTTTTATTCTACCAAGTAAATTCAACTTATTACTAAAAGAATCTATTAAACAAGGGTTAGATCCTTGAATCCTTGTTGATTAATCCTACCAAACTCTAATCAACTCTCTCAGGTGTAACTAGGGAAAAATTTTCATTAACTGATATTTACAACCACCAACCCTAATTTAAAAATCAATGATTAATTAAATACAATAAAATTCACTATCAAAAATCAACATGATATCCCTAGGTTTTTCAGCCCAATTAGGTTCACAACCTTAAGAAAGAAATTAGCTACTCAAGATGGGAGAAGAGAAACAAAAGATTGAATTAAGCAAAAAATACTTGCAACAAACTTGTTAAGTTGATGAATCTACAAAGCCTAATGCAATTCATTACAAATTAAAGGTAGAAATAGTCTAGGAACTTTTATAATCTGACTTTCTACTCTAGAATCTATTTTTTCTACAAAAAGACCTACAACTACTATTTATACTGAGCTAAAAATTTAAATCCTATATTTTTAGACTGCTCAAGGTACCACTTATGGATCATATAAACAAAGTATGGTCCATAAATTACACCACAAATTTTGTGTTGTTCAATGTTGGTGCTTGGTGGTAAATGATATATGAACTCATAAAATGAATTTATAGTTTGCAGAATCCTTCCATATCTGACTTTTGGCTTCAGCATGTCTTCATCGTATGTCAATCTGCGAGTTATACTTTTGATCTTTTGTTAGTATCTGCCCTCTGTCTGTTGAGACTTTAGCTTGCAACTTCTCTAATATTATACTTAAAAAACACATTTATGGTCCATAGATGGATTATACGGACCATATCTGACTCTGTATTTTCTTCAAACTCAACACATCTTCTAAAGTTCACTTACGAACTAACAGAAGGACCACAAAATCAATCTGTGTTTTATGTGTTGCACTTTTTGGAGAAATGTCTGATTCTATAGTTTTTTCTTCATATCATCCATATTTCTAAAACTTAGCAAAATAGCATTTGTATTAACTTAAAATAGTACTTGAAAACATACAAGAACTGAAATTCGTAGTTCTTAGAGAGATTTGGCTCACGACTATCTTTCTCTTTGAAGCCATTTCAAATTAGGACCAAGAGATAAAATTCATAGTAATACACGAGTTAGATTAAATTCTTAGAGATTGCTCTATAGCACAATCTAGAGTATGAAAGAAGAGTTTCATTTTCTAATTATGTTGTAGCCTCAAATTACAAGTGTAGGGGGCTACACACCCATAAGTAGGACTCTACTAGACATAGCATCATAAACTCCCTAGGACACATCAACCTATTGCTCTGATACCAAGTTTGTTGTCACGCCTCAGCCTAGGGCCTAGGCGAGACCGGCACCCGATGCCATTTCTTGCTCGAGCGTACCACTAAGCAGACATGAAATTATGATTAACATCTAAACAAGATAGAACATGGATATGCTGAGGTAAATCATACAACTAAGTACTTCATAAAATTTATGTTTTATATAAAAGTGACCCAACAATCAAAATTAGAGTAATGGCAAAAGAACACACTTACTGACAATCTCTGGAGCCTCTAAATAACATGAGTATTAGATTTATCGAAACAATGCCCCTGATATGACTCTAACCAAAATCATAAAAAAGCTGAAAGGACCATATCGCCCCAAGAAAGAATGAGGCTCACCAAAAGCTAAACCCGAAGGATCTTATTGGGCTACTTGTTTGGGAGAATCTACACCTGAGGCTTCATTATAAAATAACGTAATTCCCTCAGTAAGGAGTGGAATTAGTATATAAAATGAAAATAGAGACATAATAAGAAAAAGAGTTGTGAAACCATGCATACAAATCATATGAAAATCATGTGATACATCGTAAGATTTAGAAAGAAAAACATGCAATTTTCCCTTAAAGTTTATACTCATAAGATAATCCATGATATTGTGGGAGTTTGTGGTTTAATCAACATAAACCACCATTTTCATATGGCGTCTGATCTCTGCCCGATCAGCAAAGGGATCACCTACCTTTCCGAGTAGGTAAAACACATAAATGAATTTCTAGTAAAGTTCATGAATCATCCACTATAGGGGAAACCATGGGGAGGTGTCTGGCCCAATAGTACGCTCCACTCCTATGTTGGAAAACGTAGTTTTAAGAACTTGTCCTAAGAGACTTATGCATTCTCTATTAACCATTCACTGTCTAGGTACATATATCATGCTCATGATTTAGACCTTCTGTACCATAATCATCATCATACTCTTTTTTGAATAATTCATAATCATGTAACATGCTTTATCTAAAAGCTCACATTCATTCATCATAGAAAAATCTTATTCATAGTCCATACTTCAACATTGAAAATTATGTTCATAATTCAGCCTTATTATGGGAATCATTATCATAATTCATTTATTATCATTCAAATTATATTAATAATCTTGTTTTCAAATCGGAAATTTGAAATCATAGTCATGCTTTTAATAGGGAAAAACTTTATACTAATTAATATAAATTTGTGTGTCATGTTTAAGAGAATTTATTCACAAATATATGTCATGTAATCATGAAAAGATCATGGAGTCATCTAAAATCAAAATATAATAAGTTCATATATTTTTATCATGAAGGGAAAAATCGTCAATTCATTATTCTCATGCATACTCTTGGAGAAACTTGTAAAACATCTAGGTAGAAATCATGGTAGTTCATAATATTCATGAAATTCACATGACCCAACATGAGATTTTCTCAATCTCATAGTAGAACTCTTAAAATCGTGGATTATACTTGCTTGAGCTAAAAGGAAAGCTTGTGGAGAAGAAATATGATGTCCCGACATTTTAGGGTTGCGCCTTACATAACTTATTTTTGTAAAAGAAAAGTAAGAACACAACTGCAAGCTTGAGGTGGGGGCTGCCAAGTCTCTTTGAGCTATAGAATGGGTTTATCTTGAAACCCTACGAAGAGAAAGGCTAAGAATTTAATAATCTAAGCTTGCATGCAACAATAATCCATGGGAAGAGCTATTAGGAGCTTATCTTGCTACTAGGAGAGCTTGCAGAGAAGGAGAGGATCTATTCTACCGAGTTAGAGGTGAAGAAAATAACTAAGGTATCGGGGTGGAGCTATTTATAGACATAAGGAAAAAGCTCACCACTTATAGTACCTGGAGTGCATTTATGGACCGTGGATGAAATCCGTAGTCTGTAAATCAATATGTAGATTGATCTAGGAAAATTTCACTTCTCTGAAGTCTTATTTACAAAGCCGGGTACAAATCCTAAGTCCAATATATGGTCCAAAGATCTTTTTGCAACTCTTATCCAATAGCTAAAAATATCTTGATCTCCACTTACAAAGGCCAGATACGATTTATAGAATCAATTTTCCCCAGAAACTCAAAAACTAGACTCGGGATTTAAATTAGAGAAAACTGGAAAATCTGCATCAGGTCACAAAACGAGTCATTCAGTGATCCGTAGGGAGTGACCCCGAGTCATTAAGTGACTCGTGGTGAGGTCCAGGTGATGAGTTAAAGTTTGGGAAATGGGAACCCCATGGACGAGGCCACGAGTCGTGGTCAGGCCCCACGACTTGTTAGGTCAGTCGTGGGGTGGGGTGAGTAATAATAGAGAAGGAAAGGGGTAGTGTACTTGATGAGAGGACCCCAAGAGTCGTCGTCTATCACCAAGATTCGTGGGGAGGGTCGTTGTCAGAAAATTGAGAAAACATTTTAGTATTGAGGCAGTGTATATCACGGATGGTGACCATGAGTCTTGGTAACCAGGTAACCATCTGTTATGTCTTCCGTCGTGAGGCCAGCAGGTTTGAGAAGCAATGTACTTCACGAATTAAGCCACGAGTCATGGCTAGATGGGACAATTCATTAGGTCAGTCATTGGGACTACCTAACAATTATTTCTTGTGATTTTCTAAGGGTGCTTCGGTAATTCCTAAACTCTTAGTTCCTAAACTAAGTCTTTTTTGGTTACTTTGAGGGGGTTTAAAGGGGGAAACGGTTTTCCCCCTCATTCCCCCTTATCTTCAGAAAATATACCGTAAGCTTTCCTCTCAAAAAGCTCTCAAACAAGACTAGGGTTTTTCCTCCATTGCAGTAGTCCAAGCTTCCTTCTCCAATGAAATTCTAACTCAGGTATGTGTGAATTCAACAAGGGCATAGTTCTTCCCTTGTGTCCCCGAAAACCCTTCTCTAGTTTGTGTATAAATCTTAACCCTGAGCTTTCAAATGTGAAGAGAATATATGTTGTTTTCTTTGAATTCACATAGAATGATATCCATGATCTTTTAGACATGATTTCCATCAGTTCATGATTAAGTTGATGTTATTCTCGTAAAAGTGAATTCTAGCCCTATAGATTTTTGAATGTTAAGAAATTCTTGGTAGTGCTTCATTTAATCCCTGTGGAATCATTATGTTATATTAATTATGCATATTTTTCACTTGTTAGTTGTTACACCCCGTAAGATTCCCGGCACTTAGATGGCCTATTCGCACGTTGGTTAAGCATATTTGAAAGCCATACGTGCTAGAAAAAGGCCCGGGAAAAGANTTGGTTAAGCATATTTGAAAGCCATACGTGCTAGAAAAAGGCCCGGGAAAAGATCGGACGAGAAACCTGTCGAACCATCGCGGAAGGAGCCGGGGCAGAGTCCTTCCGCGATGGCAGCGTGTCACGGAGGCGGGGCCACCGCGTTGGCTCCGTGACATGTTGGCCTTGATTAGGCACAAGTATATAAAGCCCCACTTCGGTTTTAAGTGATCATTTATCTTATAATTTCCAGAAACCTCGCGTGAGAACAGAGAGAGAGCGAAGGGGTTTATAAAATATCATTCGATTACGCTGCCAAACGTAGTCCAAATCCAAATAAACCTCAGGTACCGAGGTATTTATCAGCAGGGAGCTTTCCTACGGATTTTGTTTCGCGAAATACGGCCGACGAATCGTCGAGCTACCGGACTAAGGTAAGTAGAATTGCTCCAAACTAGTGTCAATGTGCTCCTAGCCGTAAAGTGAATACTTCTCCCTTCTGGACTTCTGAAAAATACTTAAGTTTTCGATCGTCTTTCAGCCTAAGTTTAGGCTAAATATATGAAATGAGCGTTGTCTTTCATAATAGTGTTGTATTTAGTACTGAGTGACGTGATATGAATACGGTTAGGAGAAATAGCTATAGTACTGGCCGATCTTCATCCGACAGTCGAATAACTCGCGGTTAAGGTATGTAAAAGCGATTTCCTCAGCAAGTTAGTAACTTTGGCCTTGTAAATCATAGTAAACTCCGTAGTGAGTTCTCGGAGTTGAATGTTGAGTATTGAGTAAGCTTAGTAGATCTGGTTTTGCGTTATTGCATCATTACTCCAGTCCGAAAGATGAAAAGCATGCGCCAAGGGCGAGTTAGCATTCAGATTCAGTATGGCCTATTATATGATATACTTAAGCATGTTGTTAGAATAAAAGATACGAGATTTTCAGAATAAAGTTAGTAAAAAGTAAAATCGAGAAGACGAGGCAGATATTATGGCTACGAGACTGGCCAATCGGACAGATACTATCCTGGCTACAGATTACCCATTCAGACAGATATCCTGGCTACGAATTGGCCACAGTTAAATAAAGATTAAGAAATGGTTTATAAATAGTAAAGAATCGAATGAACGAAGAGATCGAGAATAAATCGGATTTCGGGAGATAGTATTTTTCAGTTAAGCATGCTTGCTATATATATGTGCTATTTGTTTTGTTGAGACTTGATGTTGTGTGAGGGCATCTTACTGAGCGTCCTCACCTGGTTTAATGTCGTATCACCCACTGAGCGGGTGGGATTTGTCACTCCAGGAGTGGCATGCCGTCCCCAGTTTGGACGAAGATGGGATAAAGCTTTCCCCATATCGGTCGATCAGCACTACGGTACGAATAGCAGGTTGGCGCAAGAGCCCGAGGAGCAAATACGGTTTGGATTACATTATACGGTATAGAGTCCTCACAGGACTGAGACACGTGTTTATATCGGGCGCTATGGCCGAGCCGGGAGCCCGGGGGGGCGGCGGGGGGTGCTCCCCTGGATTGCGAATGAGTGGAATGACTTATTTTTGGCTGGTTTTGAACCCGGTAGGGGTATATAGATTGTTTGCTTGGCGCCATCCGGCGGGGTTGGTATTGGCTCCTTTACTTGTATATCTATTTATGTGCTATATACTAGCTAATAAACAGCGAGCCGTCGTGTCTACATGTACGCCTCTGCCCTGTCGATCTGAAAAGCACGATTCGATTTTATATCAGCTTCTTCAGAATTCAGTTATCTCCTTCTATACAAGAATTTCTAGTTATGTTATCTATATTGTTTTTTCAGTTGCTTTGCATACTCGGTACCCAGCCGTCGCGCGCCCATTGAGGGTTGCATTACTTGCCTGCGAGTACTCATAGACGAGAGCGTCCATCGTGATTCCAGCCGGCTATTGAGTAGCCAGCTCCTGTCATCCGAGTCTGATTTCCAGAGGTGTATCTTTCCTTTTATTATTATGATATGGGTAGGTCGAGAATTTTTGTCGATCATTTTCTTTCATTTGTCATAGAGGCTTGCAGATTGTATCTTTTATCTGCGTGGTCGATTAGGCCGGTCATGGTCGTGCGGTTTGTTATAGTTGTCTAGCATTTCTGTTTTGTTGGCCGTGTGGGGCCGGCTTGGCAGTAGTGGTGACACTTGCCAGTCACGTAGCGCTCATTATTCCCTATGTTGAGATTTGAGATGACTGGGACAGCATGGTGGCCTTGTCGGCCCGCATAGGTTCCTTGATATGAGTATGTTTACGGTAGGCTGTTATTACAGGCACAGGTGGCTATAGGCTAGTTGGCCGGAGGCTGTGTTTACAGCCGTTATATAGCCCTTTGTTTCCGAAAGCTTACGAATAGAGCTAGCCGAGCACCGAATGTGCTAGGCCTGGTTAACGATCGAGAGAAACCTGAGATAGAGCTAGCCAGGCACCAGATGTGCCTAGGCCCACCAGTTAGCAGTCCAGGTCCTACTAGGGGACCAGGTGCCAGTCATACCCCCCAGGGCGGGGCGTGACATTAGTGACAGTATTTATGCTTATCCCTTTACATTGAGTTTAGCCCTGGTCCTTGAGAGTAGAAAAGACTAGAATCTTGTTAAAGTGATTAACCTTGAAATTTTCCCGATTATATCAGTGTGGTGAATTTCCATATTATTTTATATGCTAAATTCTCAGTAAGATACATGGTTTCCTAGCTTTAGTTCAAATGTGAGAATACTCAGTGTCTGTTAGAAATGTCAGCTGATCAGTTTAACTACAGAATTTTCGAGGTGTCAGTATTACCTCCCAGTTATTAGAATAAGATTCAGAATTCAGTTTATTGGTCCACTAGGTAGTCATGACACTTTAGATATATAGCTCTGACTAGCCTTAGGACCCTAGTTCATATTACAGTTTGTTCGTAGACGGTTTGGACACTTCTAGATTAGCAGCTCTGACCAGTCTAGAACCCAGTTTCAGAATCTGGTCCGATAAGACTCTCGGGGTACTTTCAGATATGTATCCTTGACTAGTCTTGGGCCCCAATTTCGAGCTATCAGCTTAGTATTCAATCTAGGATTATCCAGTGGGAGTAGGACTTAGCATCGAGCGGACTAGGGTTCCAGCGCACCCAGGTTCCCAGGACAACGTTGCCAGTGTAGGTTACAGTATTTATTGTCATGATTGGCCCCAGACTTTTATGATCACCCAGTTCATTCTTTTATACCCTCACAAGGTATATTGGGTCCTACCAGAGGGTGTATACATCGGACTCCATGTCTAGCTCAGGTGGTTACATGCCAGTTATAGACTATCCCACTAGTCAGTTCAATCTAGTCCTAGTCTAGTTCAGATAAGTATTCCAAACATAGAACATGCTTTGACCATCAGACAGGGTCTATCAGACCACCTCAGTTATTGCAGTTATTTAGTTCAGTAGTTTTATTTGGTCATTACATGCCTTTTTAGTTCAGCATTTTCTTTTAGTTATTCCATTGTGTTATGTTCCTCTCACTTACTCAGTAAATTCAAAGTACTGATGGATACTTTTATACTGTATCATTTTATGATACAACTGCCGGATCTCATTCTTAGCTTCGTTAATCGGCCGCTCATTGACGACCCCAGCTTTACTAGTTGGTGAGTCATCATCCTTCGAGGATGGAGATTTATTTATTTCAGTCACACTTTTATTCCCATCAATTTAGATTTGGAGTTAGCTGGGGGCTCGTCCCAGCAACTCATCAGTCATAGTGGATTTTGGACTCAGATTGGTATTTAAGACATGTAGTGTTGTTTTAATATTTTCAAACACTATGAACCTGCTTTATTTCTTTCATGTATTTATATTTTGTTTTAAACTTCCGTTGTATGTATTTTTATATTACTCAAAACTCTAGTATATGATAGACAAGGGGTTGACATGGGGTCACTTGTGACTTTAAGTACGTGTTTCGTCCAGGGTGTAAACCCGAGGCTTGACAAACTTGGTATCAAAGAAATAGGGTTTATAGTATCCTCAGATGTGTGAAAGTCACATCAAGTAGTGTCCTCTTCACGGGTGTGAAGCATGCCACAGTTATGATGCGGAGGCTACAAGATGTCTTTAGGAAAAATTTCCTTTATTTCATACTCCTTATCGTGCGATGAAATTCAGTTTCAGAATCATTCTCCTAACTCATGCTCTGCTTCTTTTCAGAGAATCATGCCTCCTTGACGCGATAATGGAAAGAGGGTCGGGAATGCTCAACGACCTGCTCCACCAACCCCGGCAATGACTCGGTATCTACTGCAGAATTCAAGGCAGCCATTCAGTTGCTCGCTCAAACTGTGACCAACCAGGTGAACCAATAGGTAGTTCTAATCAATAACAATGGTTCCACAGCAGTTGCCCAAGTGCGGGACTTCACCAGGATGAACCCTCCAGACTTTCATAGATGTAAGGTGGGAGAGGACCCACAAGTATATGTGGAAGAGATTAAGAAGATCACCCGAATTATGGGTGTCAATCTATCAGAGAGTGCTGACTTGGCTACCTACAAATTGAAAAGGGTAGCCCAAGTTTGGTACGAATAGTGGAAGTAAGGGAGGCTATTGGATGCAGGACCGGTGGAATGGGAGGAGTTCCCTACAGCTTTCCTGGACAGATTCTTCCCTTGGGAGCTCAGGGAGGCCAAGGTAGCGGAGTTCATGAACCTAAGACATGGAAATAGGGCCGTAGAAGAGTATGCTCTGGAATTCACCAGGTTGTCCAAATACGCTCCAGAGATGGTGGCCGAGCCAATGGCTCGCATGCTAAATTTTTTAAATGGGGTGTCGAATGTGGTCCTCAAAGAGTGCAGAATAGCGATGCGGATCAAAGATATCAACCTCTCCAGTCTGATGGTCTATGCCCAGAAGATTGAGGCCGAAAAACTAAGGGATATGGAGAGAAAGAATAAGTGGGAAAAAACTATCCAATCATATCATGGTCATTAGAGGTCTAGAGATAGCAACCACCAACAACAGAAGTAGCAGTAGAGGGCTCCAACACACAACTCAGCCAGCGCCCCTACCTTTCAGTCCCGCCAGGATCGGAGGGGTGGAGCATCTGGCTCTCAGACTCAGAGTTACAGTGCCAGTAACAAGTATCCAACTTGCCCCAAGTGTGGCAAAAATCACCCAGGAAAGTGTCTTCAGGGTCGAGAGGGTTGTTTTGGTTGTGGAAAACTTGGGCATCGTCTTAAGGAATGCCCATCAACAGGATGGGGGAGATAATAATCCACTACTTCAGCTGCTCCAGCAAGCTGACCGACTCCACAGGCTAACACATTAGGTACGGAGGGCGGTCAATGCCAAAATCGTGTTTATGCATTATCATCTTGTTAGGATTAGGAGGACGCATCGGATATAGTCACAAGTATGTTATGTATTTTCCTTCTAGATGTATATGCCCTGCTTGATCCAGGGGGCAAACTATTATTCGTGAATCCCTAAGTAGTAGTTCAGTTCGATATCAGTCAAAAAGTCCTCTCAGAACCCTTCTCAGTCTCCACCTCAGTTGGTGAGTCAGTTAGAGCAAGCTGAGTGTATAGAAACTATCCAATCTCAGTCTGCAATAAAGTCATTCCAGCTGACCTTGTAGAGTTAGACATGTTCTACTTCGACCACATTCTTGACATGGAATGGTTACACTGCGGTTATGCCCCAGTCGACTGCAAAACTAGGGTCATCAGGTTTCAGTTCCCTAATGAACCAGCTCTAGAATGGTCGGGCAGTAGTTCAGCGCCAAAGGGTAGGTTTATTTCCTACCTTAAGTCCAGGAAGCTTATTTCCAGGGGATGTATTTACCATTTAGTTCGGGTCAAGGATTCCGACTCTGAGACCCCAACTATCCAGTCAGTCCCTGTTGTTAGCAAGTTTCCAGATGTGTTCCTCGAAGATCTTCCCGAAGTTCCTCCTGAATGGAAAATTGACTTCGGCATAGACCTTATTCCAGATACTCAGCCCATCTCCATCCCTCCTTATAGAATGGCTTAGGCTGAATTTAAGGAGTTGAAAGAGCAACTAAAAGATCTTGGTCATAAGGGTTTTATCAGACCCAGCATCTCACAATGGGGTGCTCCAGTGCTATTCTTGTGAAAGAAAGACGGTACCTTTAGAATGTGCATCGATTACTGTCAATTGAATAAGGCCATAGTTAAGAACAGGTATCCCCTACCCAGAATTGATGACATGTTCGACCAACTTCAGGGAGCTAGCTGTTACTCCAAAATAGATCTCAGGTCTGGGTATCATCAGCTAAGAGTCAAAGAGTGTGACATACTGAAAACAGCTTTCAGGACTCGGTATGGTCTCTTCGAGTTTGTGGTTAAGTCCTTCGGACTAACAAATGCCCCTACAGCCTTTATGGACCTGATGAACAGAGTCTGCAAGCAGTACCTGGATATGTTCGTCATTGTATTTATTGATGACATTCTGGTATACTCCAGAAATTAGGAAGAGCATACTAATCACCTGAGGATAGTGCTTCAGACACTCAAAGGCCGCCAACTGTTCGCCAAGTTCAGCAAGTGCAAATTCTGATTGAAGTCTGTGACTTTCCTGGGTCATGTGGTCTTGGATAAGGGAATTCAGGTTGATCCTCAAAAGATAGCAGTAGTGAAAGACTGGCCCAGACCCCTCTCCCCAACTGAAATAAGAAGTTTCTTGGGTTTGTCCGGTTATTACCGACGCTTTGTGGAAGGATTTTCTTCTATAGCATCTCCACTTACTAGGATGACTCAGAAAAAGGTGAAATTCTAGTGGTCAAATGCGTGTGATAAGAGTTTCTAGGAATTAAAAACTCGACTCACTACCGCTCCGGTGTTGACACTACCGAAAGGATCATATGGGTTTGTAGTATATTGCGACTCTTCCAAAGTTGGACTCGGTTGCATTCTGATGCAGTGGAGCAAGGTGATAGCCTACGCCTCTAGAAATCTCAAAGTTCCTGAGAAAAATTAACCAACTCATGACTTGGAGTTTCCGGCGGTGGTATTCGCGTTGAATATATGGAGACATTACCTATATGGTCTCACATTGATGTTTTCACTGATCACAAGAGCTTTCAATATGTATTCAATTAGAAGGACCTAAATCTGCATCAGAGAAGGTGGTTATAGCTCCTAAAGGATTATGACATGAGCGTGCTATATAACCCGGGCATAGCCAATGTGGTGGTTGATGCCCTAAGCAGAGTGTCTATGGATAGCGTGGCTCATATTGAGGAAGGAAAAAAGGAATTGTCAAAGGATATTCACTGATAAGCTTGGTTAGGGGTGTAGTTGGTTGACTCGGCTGAGGGTGGAGTGGTGATGCAAAGCGGGTCAGATTCCTCTTTGGTGGTTGAAGTTAAGTCCAAACAAGATGAAGACCCCATTTTACTTAAACTCAGGGAAGCAGTTCTTAGGAAAGAGGTTGAGGCTTTCTCAAAGGGGGAAGATGGTGTGCTCCATTATCAAGGAAGATTGTGTGTACCAGATGTTGGTGATTAGAGACATCAGTTATTGGTTGAACCACACAGCTCGAGATACTCCATCCACCCTGGTGCTACTCAAATGTACCGCAATTTGCAGGATATTTACTGGTGGAACGGCATAAAGAGAGACATTGCCGAATTTGTAGATAAGTGCCTGAACTACCAGCAAGTCAAGGTAGAGCACCATAGACCGGGAGGTATGACTAAGGATATNCCACGTGCAAGTGGGAAGAAATAAACATGAACTTTTTACAGGTCTACCTAGAACTCATCGGCAACATGATTCCGTATGGGTAGTAGTAGGACGGATGACTAAGTTTGCATATTTCCTCCTAATTAAAATTACAGATTCAGTTGAGGACTACGCTAGTCTTTACATCCAGGAGTTGGTCCAGCTTCATGGGGTGCCATTATCCATCATCTCTGACAGGGGTACCTAATTCACCTCACATTTCTAGAAGTCTTTTCAAAAGGGACTTGGCACCCAGGTCAAGTTCAGCGCAGCTTTTCACCCGTAGACAGATGGGCAAGCTGAGCGTACTATTTAGACCCTAGAAGATATGTTGAGAGTAGGCGCGATCGATTTCAAGGGAATTAGGGATGACCACTTTCCCCTTATCGAGTTTGCGTACAACAATAGTTATCACTCCAGGATCCAAATGGCCCTGTTTAAGGCATTGTATGGTAGAAGGTGTAGGTCTCCTATTGGATAGTTTAAGGTTGGTGAAGCTACAATAATCGGGCAAGACTTGGTTCATGAAGTTATGCAGAAGGTACAACTCATTAGAGGAAGATTGAAAACAGCTCAGAGCCGTCAGAAATCTCATGCTGATGTGAGGAGAAGAGAATTGGAGTTTGTTGTGGATGACTGGGTCTATTTGAAAATTTCACCCATGAAAGGGGCGATGAGGTTTGGGAAGAAGAGAAAGCTCAGCCCGAGATATGTGGGACCCTACAAAATTCTCAGGCGAATCAGCAAGGTAACTTATGAGCTGGAATTACCTTCAAAATTGGCATTCGTGCACCCAGTATTCCATGTGTCACTATTGAAGAAATGCATCGGTAATCCAACTTCAATTGTGCCATTAGATAGTGTAGAAATAAAGGATGGTCTCTCATACGAGGAGGTCCCAGTCTAGATCCTTGACCATCAGGTTTGTAAGTAGAGGAACAAAGAGATAGCTTCAGTCAAGGTCTTATGGAGAAATCAGCAGGTTGAGGGAACTACGTGGGAGGTCGAAGCAAATATGATGGCCAAATACCACATTTGTTCTCTTCCGGCTCAGGTTCAATTTAAGGTACCAATTTTCTCCCTAGAACTCTATTCAGTTCGTATGTTCCAATTTCTTCATGTAATTGATCATGTGTATGATTAGTGAATCCAGTTTAGACTTATAGTTCAGTTCGGAGGTAGTCATTTCGTTAGTTTCCAACCTTTACAGACAGTATTTGAGTATAGTGGTTGTAATTCTATGCTTTCCTGTGTGTTTTCCAACATTTGAGGATGAATGTTCCAAAGGGGGAGATATTGTAATGCTCTGAAAACTCAAAGACTAGACCCAAAATTTAAATCAGAGAAAACAGGAAAATCTGCATCAGGTCATAGAACAAGTCGTTCTATGACCCGTGGGGAGTGACCAGAGTCATTAAGTGACTCAAGGTGAGACCCAGGTTAATGAGTTGAAGTTCGGGAAACGGGATCCCCACAGACGAGGCCATGAATCGTGGTCAGGACCTATGACTCGTTAGGTCAGTCGTGGGGTAGGGTGAGTAAGAATAGAGAAGGAAAGGAGTAGTGTACTTGACGAGAGGACCCTACGAGTCATGGTCTGTCACCACGATTCGTGGGGAGGGTCATGGTTAGCAAATTGAAAAAACAATTTGGTATTGAGGTCTTCCATCGCGAGCCCAGCAGGTTTGAGAAGTAGTGTACTTCACGAGTGAATCCACGAGTTGTGGCCAGAGGGGACGATCCGTTAGGTTAGTCGTTGGTACTACCTGACAATTATTTCCTGCGATTTTTCTAAGGGTGCTTCGGTAATTTTATAACCTCTTAGATCCTAAACTAAGTCGTTTTGGGTTACTTTGAGGGGATTTAGATGGGAAATGCGGTTTTCGCCCTCATTCCCCCTCATCTTTAGTAAATATACCGTAAGCTTTCCTCTCAAGAAGCTCTCAAACAAGACTAGGGTTTTTCCTCCATTGCAACAGTCCAAGATTCCTTCTCCAGGGAAATTCTAACTCAGTTATGTGGGAATTCAACAAGCGGATAGTTCTTCCCTTTTGTCCCCCAAAACCCTTCTCTAATTTCCCTATAAATCTTAGCCCTGAGCTTTCAAATATGAAGAGAATATATGTTGTTTTTCTTGAATTCACATAGAATGATATCAATGATTTTTTTTAAACATGATTTCCATCAATTCATGATTAAGTTGATGTTATTCCCGTAAAAGTAATAATGGCCTGGTAGATTTTTGAATGTTAAGAAATTCTTGATAATGCTTCATTTAATCCATGTGGAATTATTATGTTATATTAATTAAGGATATTTTCTACCAGTTAGTGACAGTATTGATGCTTATCCTTATACATTGAGTTTAGTCCTTGTCTTTGAGAATAGAAAAGACTAGAATCTTTCTAAAGTTATTAATCTTGAAATTTTCCCAATTATATCAGTGTGGTGAATTTCCATATCTATATATTTATATAAAGGAGAGACCTCAACTCGGTGACGTGGCATGCTTCATTGATCAGCAAAGCTATTTATCTATTTTTCTTTTTTTGCATTTTTCTCAAATTTTTGGAGTTTTAATTCTTTTTTTTTCTTATAAGGTGCTTGGTTGAAAAATTAAAAGTCACTTTCATCAACTAATATTCGCTACATCATACAACTTTTTCATTTTCTGCACTTTCCCAACAATTATAATATTTTTTTCCCCTGTAAATTTTTTTTCTCAAAAGGTTTTTTCTCTTTCTATGAAAATACATGTATTCTCTATTTTTAATGGGACTTTTTAAATAATTACCATCAACTTCATGCTTTTTCATTTATTATTCATGATTCAAATTTTAATATTTCCAACAAACAAACAATCAAAAAAAACTTTCAATCGTATATGTCAGTTTGTAATAAAAGTCAGGAGATTTTTCATACATGACTAGAGTGTCCTATGGAGCCAATGTCAAAGGTGTGTTTGGGTCTTTGCAAATTTCTGTCTATTTCTTAGATGACACTTCAACTCTTAAAGGTCAAATCTACTTTTCGATTTGTTAGATTTTAAATTTTGTGAACTAATTTTTCAATCATTACAATTTATTTGTTATGCAGTTCGTGGTGTTATGATAGACTTCTCATTTGGCTAATTTTTTGTAAAATTACCTTCAAGTTTTGATCATACAAGTAATTTACGGATTTGCGACAACTTAAGGATCTCAAAATGGATTTTGGGATTGAGGGATGACTTGAAGATGGGAGAAAAAAAGATATCTGCGTAATTTTTTCATCCAACTTTGTATCTATACCAGAAGATATAGGACCTCAAAAACTGCAAACAAGTCAGAGATTTGTGATTTTATTCTGAGATATATGTATTCTCTATTTACTATGGGAGTTTTTAGATTATTTACCATCAATTTCATGCCCTTTTCATCTATTACTTGTGATCTAAATTTTTTTCTCTTATATCCCAACAAACAAACAAATAAAAAACATTTTCATCATATATGTTAGTTTATAATAGAAGTCGGGAGATTTTTCAAACGTGAATAGAGTGTCTTGTGTAGAAAATGACAAAGGT
Organism: Datura stramonium; assembly: GCA_018107945.1. Lineage (NCBI taxonomy): Eukaryota > Viridiplantae > Streptophyta > Magnoliopsida > Solanales > Solanaceae > Datura > Datura stramonium. The sequence goes on along the minus strand of JACEIK010000009.1, from coordinate 323,177 downwards.
GTGTTCAGGTATTTGCAAATTTCTGTCTATTTTTTTTATGACACTTCAACTCTTAAAAGATCAAATCTGCTTTTCTGTTTGTTAGATTTTAAATTTTGTGTACTAATTTGTAAATCATTACAATTTATTTGTTAGGAAGTTCATGTTATCATGATGGGCTTCTCATGTTAACTATTGTTTGTAGAATTACCTTTAAGTTTTGATTAGATAAATAAATGAGTGTTTAGGTCTTTGCAGATTTTTGTATATTTCTTAGATCACACTTCAACTCTTGCAGGAGCAAATCTACTTTTCCTTTTGTTAGGTTTTAAATTTTGTGAACTAATTTTTCAATCATTACAATCTTTTTGTTATGCAGTTCATGGTACTATGATGGAATTCTCATTTTTACTATTTCTTTTGTAGAATTACCTGTAAATTTTGATCATATAGGTAAATTACGGATTGGTGATAACTTGAGGGTCTCAAAATCGATTTTGAAATTGAGGGATCACTTGAAGATGAAAAAAAGAATATATTTTCATAATTTTTGCATCCAACTTTGTGTTTCTACCAGAAGCTTCAAGTTACATATATATAGGGCCAAAGAAACTTTAAACAAGTTAGAGATTTATTATTTTATTGTGAGATACATGTATTTTCTATTTTCAATGGAATTTAAAAATGATGTACCATCAACTTCATGCCATTTTCATCTTTTACTCAGGATCCAAATTTTATATTTTTATATCCCCAACAACAAACAAACAAACAAAAAAAATCTTTCAATCATGTATGTCAATTTATAATACAAGTCCAGAGATTTTTTATATGTGACTAGAGTGTCTTGTGGATCAAAAGAGAAAGGTGTGTTTGGATCTTTACAAATTTCTGTCTATTTCTTAGATGACATTTCAACTCTTAAAATATCAAATCTACTTTTTGATTTGTTAGGTTTTAAATTTTGCGAACTAATTTGTCAATCATTGTAATTTATTTGTTATGCAGTTCCTGGTATTATGGAGGATTTCTCATTTTACTATTTATTTTGTAGAATTACCTTCAGTTTTTTATCATATAAGTAATTTACAGAGTGGAGACAACTTGAGGATCTCAAAATAAATTTTGGAATTGAGGGATTATTTGAAGATAGGAAAAAAGAAGATATCTACATAATTTTTTCATCCAACATTGTGTCTCTGCTAGAAGATTCAAATTACATGTATATAGGGCCAAAAAAAACTTTAAACAAGTAGGAGATTTGTGATTTTATTGCGAGCAATTTTCTCCTTCACTCAAGTTACATGTATATATTTTAGGTGATTATGCTGATTGGATGATGAAATACATGTACATACTTGTTCTTTCGATTATAAAAAGGGGGAACCATTCCAATACTGAATACGGTTTTCCTCTTGCTCCTATATTTTGTGAGTCTTTTTTCAACACCTTGCTCTGAAGTATGAAAATAAATTAATGCAACATTGTTTTAATGACATGCCTGAGTTGATTTAAAGATTTACTTAATCTCAATAAAATAATATATTTTTTAACAAGAGAACGTGTTTGATTTGGTATCTAATCATCTATATATTTTAAGAGTAAAATTGGAGATCTAACTTTTGATAGTTTCATTAAAAGAATCGAATGTAATTATTTAATTGTTGTTGTCTTTTTGTTTTATTATAGGTTATGTCTTTTGTTTTATGATGCGCGCGTACTTGATGGACTATAATTTTCTTGGTTACTTATTTATTGATAATATTACTCCTTATTTGAAGAAGTGGGTATGTTCTTATTATTTATTTTATCATAT
>JACEIK010000009.1:281699-298320 GCA_018107945.1 Datura stramonium | reverse complement strand
ACAATTGATAATTTCATACTTAACCCATTACGAGTTGTAGCATTGCACGATTATCCGGCCTTAACTCTAGTTTTGCTTTGTATTGCTTCCAGATTATTTCGTTTTACCCTCAACATTTAATTACAAATTATAAAAAACTTCTAAAATCAACCTCTTAACTAACACTTGAACTTGATAATTCATTGAACCAGTCCCTGTGGGTTCGACATTCCGGCTCTTAAAAAAGGCCACTATATTACTTGTACGACCCGTACACTTGCGGGAGCGAACACTATACTTCAACTTAACAGAACACGATCGAAAACGTAAAATGTCTTGAAAGTTCAAAAAGGAAAAATGCTTACTTGGAACCCCTGATCGTATAGAAATTAGTTTGGAGCAATTCCGACAACTTTTACTCAGCGGGGCTACGATTTTCCGGGCGAATTTCAAGAAACTAACTCCGTAGTAGTGCTCCATGCAGGCTTATAATTCGACACCTGAAATTAATTTGAATTTGGACATTGTTTGGCAACGTAAACGGAAGAGAATTACATTAAGTTTCAGTTTTCCTTTCTCTAGATGAAGATATATATATGTATATATGAAAAATAACAAATGAAAACTTGAACTTATATATAATGTTTGGTCGGTGGACACGGGGTTTGTGGCACGGACCCTATCATGCCAGTTTACGGGCGTGCCATGGCGCCCAATGTGCAGGGAGGGGGTCCTTGAAACGCCGACCCTGTCGCGGCCTACTTCGGCCTTCTCCCGTGCGATCCCAATTTCGCGCTCGTTCGACCTTTCCCCGGGCCCTTTCTCGTACGTGTCGTACTCTAGAATCTTCACTAATGTACGGATAGACCGACTAAATGTTAGGAACTTACGGGGTGTAACAATCTATGGTCATACTGATCAGTTGACACTACTGTTATATACTGAGAGTGCTAGAATAATGACTGAGACTGCACATAGGAATAAGCCAACCTTAATCACACAATCATACTAAAATGGTGATTATAAGAACTATCAGAATCAAGTAACATTTGAATCTAGACAATGTGCAAAACTCATTTCAACTACATTTAGAGACTAGGACCAGAGCATCATTTCATGGAAAGAACTAAAAACATGCATCATCACAAATAAGGATATTCACGAATTCACAAGAACAATCACGAAGGAAAGTCATAATTTAACTATAATACAGCCCTAGTTTTAATCTTACATAGGGCTAGGACTAAGTAGTTTTCTGTAAAGACTTTGGGACACGAAGAATTCCCTTGTTGTCCCTCATACCTGTAATAGAATTCATTGGAGAATTCTTTGAGAATCTGAGAGGAAAGACTGAAAGCCCTATCCTTCTCTAAGAGAACTGTCGGAGTTCTTCATAACTTCTTCTATCTGATTTTTTGAAAGAATGAGAGAGAGGGTCGACTATTCCCCTAAAAAATCCCTCCTGAATAGTCCTAATACGACGTAGTTTAGGAGTTAAGTCGATAGGGTTTTATAAAATTACCCCTAGAATACTTAATAAAATTGTTGCCTACCAGGTGGTACAACTAAACCTACGATTCATACATTGATTCCACGAGTCATACTTTGACTTGTGGTTACTCAGGATTTCTCTGACAATTTCTATGAACTTTTCTACGGATGCTGAGTATGATCCGTACATCTATTGTATGATCTGTAACTTTAAGTCATGGTTTCCCCCAACCTTATTCCTGATCTTCACCATCCCTCCAATCACGAGTCTTGGTACGATTCGTACCTTAATTGTATGAGTCGTACTAAGACTCGTACTGTGGAATTTTTGAAAGCTTACTATAGAAACAACTTTTAAATTCTCAACCTAGTCTTAGGAAGTTCTAGGGTGTTACAATATCTCCTCCTTGGAAACATTCGTCCTCGAATGGAAACTAAGTTGCAAGGATAGGGAAGGAGCTGAAATCCTAAGATTTTGAAACTATAATTGATTACTAGAAGAGTAACTTGCTCTGAATCGGGGTAAACATGCTATCTGACCTATGCAACTAGGATGCACATCTAAACATGAAAAGAACTGAAAAGTACTGAACTGAATGGAGTATTTAGGAGGTATTCAATACCTGACATTGAAACTGATCCGAAAAAGAACCAATGAGGATATCTAGCCGTCATCTTTGATTCCGCTTCCCATGTGGCTTCTTCAACTAGCTGATTCCTCCATAAAACCTTCACTGAAGCGATCTCCTTATTCCTCAGCTTACAAACTTGTTGGTCTAGAATTTGAACTGGGACTTCTTCGTATGAGAGACATTTTCTCACATCCACCCTATCTAGTGGTATAACTTAGGTCGGATCACCAATGCACTTCTTCAAGAGTGACACATGGAAAACTGGATGCAGTAATGCTAACTCTGCAGGTAATTCTAACTCATAGGCCATATTGCCAATTCATCTCAGATTCCTGTAGGGTCCCACATACATCGGACTGAGTTTTCCTTTCTTTCCAAACCTCATCACCTTTTTCACAGGTGAGATTTTCAGATAGATCCAATCTTCTACAACAAACTCCATCTCTCTTCACCTCACAGCTGCATAAGATTTCTATCTGCTTTGGACTGTTTTCACCCGATCCCTGATAAGTTGAACTTTCTGCACTGCCACATTAACTGAGTATGGCCTTATTAAGGTAGCTTCACCAACTTTGAACCACCCTATAGGAGATCTACACCTCCTACCATACAATGCATCAAATGGGTCAATCTGAATGCTTGAGTGGTAACTATTGTTATATGCAAACTCAATTAGAGGTAGGTGCTCATCCTACCTGCCCCTGAAATCAATCACACAAGCTCTCAACATGTCTTCCAATGTCAGAATAGTACGCTCAACTTGTCCATCCGTTTGTGGATGAAAAGTTGTGCTGAGCTTGACCTGAGTACCAAGTCCCTTCTAGAATGACTTTAAAAACTATGAGGTGAACTGAGTACCCCTATCTTAAATAATGGACAAGGGAACTCCGTGTAACCTGACTAACTCCTGGATGTACATCCTAGCATAACCCTTTGCTGAGTTTGTAATCTTAACTAGTGGAAAATGTGTTGACTTAGTAATATAGTCTACTACCACCCAAATGGAATCATGTCACCAATGAGTATGAGGTAAGACTATAATGAAGTCCATGTTCACCTCTTCCCACTTCCAAGTAGGAATACTACTATACTGAGTCATACACCCAGGTCTTTGATGTTCAACCTTGACCTATTGGCAGTTTGGACACTTAACTATAAATTCTGCACTGTCCTTCTTCATGTCGTTCCACCAGTAGATTTTCCGTAGATTACGATACATCTTAGTGGAACCTGGGTGAATACAATACCTGGAGTTTTGTGCCTATGCTAGAACCTTCTGTTTCAAGTCATCTACAACTGGAACACACAATCTTCCCTGGTAGTGAAGTACACCGTCTCCCCCTTTGGAGAAGGCCTCCACTTCTTTTCTTAAAACTGTTTCTTATAGTTTGAGTAGTATTGGGTCTTCATATTTCTTTGATTTAACCTCAACCACTAGTGTAGATTCTGACACATTCCGAACTATAATTCCGCCCTTAGTTGAATCAACCAACTGCACTCTCAACCGAGCCAACCTGTGAACATCTTTCGCCAACTCCTTTCTGCCCTCTTCGACATATGCAACACTCCCCATAGACATCATGCTTAGAGAATCAGCCACCACATTGTCCTTTCCTGGGTGATATAACACACTCATATCATAATCCTTCAACAATTCCAACCACCTCCTCTGATGGAGGTTCAAGTCCTTCTGACTGAACACGTATTGAAGGCTCTTGTGGTCAGTGAAAACATCCACGTGAACCCCATAAAGGTAATGTCTTCAAATCTTTAATGCAAATACCATTGCTGCCAACTCAAGATTATGAGTCGGATAATTCTTCTCATGAACCTTGAGTTGCCTGGAGGCACAGGCTATCACTTTACCTTGTTGTATCAAAACACAACTGAGGCCTATCCTGGAGGCATCATAATAGACTACAAACCCATCGATTCCTTCTGGCAAAGTCAAAACTAGCGCCCTAGTGAGTCGAATCTTCAACTCCTGAAAATTTTATCACAAGCATCTCACCATTGGAATTTCACTTTTTCTGAGTCAGTTTGTTCAAAGGAGATGCAATGGAAGAAAACCCCCATACAAATCATTGGTAATAACCATCTTAACCCAAGAAACTCTTGATATCTGATGGAGAAGCGAGTCTTGCCAATCTTTCACTGCTTCTACCTTTTGAGGATCCACCTTAATACCCTCGCAAGAGACTACATGACCGAGGAATGCCACTGAATTTAACCAGAATCACACTTACTGAACTTGGTGAACAACTGACAATCTCTGAGAGTCTGCAACACTATTCATAGGTGATTATCGTGATCCTCCTCATTCCTGGAGTATACCAGAATGTCATCTATGAACACAATGAAGAACTAGTCTAGATATTGCTTGAATACCCTATTCATCAAGTCCATAAAAGCTACAAGAGTATTAGTTAGTCCAAAAGACATAACCACGAATTCATAGTGACCATACCAAGTTCTTAAAGTTATTATCGATATGTCACACTCTCCAACCTTAAGATGATGATATCCCGATTTGATATCCACCTTCGAGAAATCACTATCTCTCTGAAGCTGATCAAACAGATCATCAATCCTTGGTACAATTGAGTAGTTTTCTATAAAGACTTTGGGACAAAAGGAGAAAATTTTCCCTTGTTGAACTCCCTCATACCTAGAGTAGAATTCCTTAGAGAATTCTTTGAGAATTTGAGAGAAATACTGAAAGCCCTAGCTTGCTCTGAGAGAACGATCGGAGTTCTTCGTAACTTCTTCTATCTAATTTTTAGAAAGAATGAGGGAGAAGGTCGACTATTCCTCTAAAAAATCCCTCTTGAATAGTCATAATACAACGTAGTTTAGAAGTTAAGTCAATAGGGTTTTATAGAATTGCCCCTGGAATACTTAATAAAACTACTGCCCGCCAGATGGTACGACTCAACCTATGATTCGTACGTTGATTCCACGAGTCGTACCTTGACTCATGGTTACTCAAGATTTCTATGACGATTTCTCTGAATTCTTCAATGGATGCTCAGTACAATCCATACATCTATTATGTGATTTGTAACTTTATGTCATGGTTTCCCCCAACCTTATTCCTAATCTTCACCATCCCCTCAGTCACGAGTCTTGGTACGATTTGTACCTTGATTGTACGAGTCGTACTAAGACTCGTACTGAGGCATTTTTGACAACTTCCTATAGAAACAACTTTTAAATTCCCAACCTACTCTTAGGAAGTTTTAAGGTGTTACAGAGGGCCAGTAACGCCAGCCAACAAGTCATACTACCTCCAACAGCCCCTCAAGATAATCAGGTGACACGTGCTAAATTTAGTGCTACTATTCAGATACTAGCTCAGGTGGTGACCAACCAGGTCAACCAACAGGTTGTTGTACCTGCCAATGCGAGTGGACCAACAGTTGCTACTACAGTCTGGGACTTTACTCGGATAAATCCCCTAAAATTTCATGGGTCTATGGTAGATAAAGACCCATAGGACTTCATTGATGAGGTTTAGTAGATCACCCAAATCATAGGTGTTACTTCCATCGAAAGTGCAAAGTTGGTCACCTATCAGCTGAAAGGAGTGGCCTAGATAAGGTATAGACAGTGGAAGAAAGGAGACGGGTTGGTGTAGGTTTGATGAAGTGGGATGAGTTCGTGACCATGTTTCTAGAAAGGTTCTTTCTCTAGAAGTTAAGGGAAGCAAAGGTTGTGGAGTTCATCAATTTAAAATAGAATTACATGACAGTGCAGGAGTACGCCTTAAAGTTTACTCAATTGTAAAAGTATGTTGTGAAAATAGTTGTTGAGCCGAGGGATTGCATGCTCAAATTGGTAAATAGGTTCTCAAACTTGGTGGTTAAGGAGTGTAGGACTGCTATGCTCAAAAACGATATGGACATATCTTGGCTTATCATTCACGCACAACAGATAGAGGCAGAGAAACTGAAAGAGATTGAATGGGAGAGTAAGAGGGTGAGGATAGGTTAGTTTGAGTATTCCCAACTGAGGTCAGGCGGTGGAAATCTCCCCCAGTAGCAGAAACAGATACCTCAAGCACCTTCTTCAGCCAGTGCTCCTTCTTCTACCACCCGTAAATATCAGAGGGGTGGAGCATCAAGCTCCCAGCCCCATAGATATGTCTTTAGCAGCCGCACCTTCCCTGTATGTCCTAAGTATGGTAAGAACTATCCTAGTGAGTGCCATCTGGGCAAGGAGGGTTGTTTTGTTGTTGTAAGCTGGGTCACAGGCTGAGGGATTGCCTGCAGCAGTACAAGGGAAGGCCCAGTCTACTATATCAACAGCTATGCCAGGTCGCTCAACTGAGCAGGGTACTACCTTAGGTACTGATGGAGGTCATCGCCAGAACCAATTCTATGCCCTATCCTCCTATCAGGACCAGGATAACTCACCTTGACATTGTCACTGTTATGTTATGCCTCTTTAAGATAAATGTTTATGCTTTACTAGATCCAGGAGCCACACTTTCTTTTAGGACTCCTTATGTTACGATTCAGTTTGATATTAGTCTAGAAATTCTCTTGGAGCCATTTTAAGTCTCTGCTCTAGTTGGTGAATCAGTTAGACCCAGTTGGGTATACAGGAATTTTCCAGTCACAGTGTTACATAAAGTCACCTCAATTGATCTAGTAGAGCTAGATATAGTCGATTTTGACCTCATCCTTGGCATGGACTTGTTACAATCTTTTTATGCCTCGGTTGATTATAGAACCAAAGTCATTAGATTCTAGTTTCCTAATGATTTGATCCTATAGTAGAAGGGTAGTACTTCAGCGCCTAAGCGTAGGTTTATTTCTTACCATAAGGATAGGAAAATGATTTCTAAAGGTTACATCTATCATCTAGTTAGGGTCAGAGATCCTAGTTCTGAAACCTCAACTTTTCAATCAATTCTAGTCACAAATGAGTTTTTAGATGTGTTTCTCGAAGATCTTCCCAGAATTCCTCTCGAGAGGAAACTAGACTTCGATATTGACCTTCTCCCAAATACCCTGCCTATCCCAATTCTTCCTTACAGAATGGATATATTTGAGCTTAAAGAGTTAAATTAATAGCTGAAAGACATTTTAGATAAGGGTTTCATAAGTCCCAACATCTCTCCATAGGGTGCCCCAGTCCTATTCGTGCAAAAGAAGAACGATACGCTCAGAATGTGCATCGACTACTGTCAGCTGAATAAGGTCACAGTTAAGAATAAGTATCCTTTAACCAAGATTGATGACTTGTTCTACCAACTCCAGGGAGCTATATATTTTTGTGCTATATATTTTTTCAAGGTAGACCTTAGATCAGGATACCATCAGCTCAGGGTCAGAAAATGTGACATTCTGAAAACAACCTTCAAAACTCGGTATGGTCACTATAAATTCGTAATAATGTTTTTGGACTAATGAATTCTCCTGTATCTTTTATGAATTTGATGAACAGGGTATTCAAGCCATACATGAACATGTTCGTTATTGTCTTTTTAGACGATATTCTAGTCTACTCCATAATAGAGGAGGAATATGCAGACCACCTGAGAATAGTTTTGCAGATTCTCAAGGATCACCAGATGTTCGCTAAATTCAGCAAGTGTGTGGCATTCCTCGGTCATGTGGTCTCCAGTATTGGTATTCAGGTTGATCCTCAAAAGATAATAGAAGTCAAGGACTGGCCAAGACCCACTTCTCCGTCAGAGATCAGGAGTTTCTTGGGCCTAGCCAGTTACTACAGTCGTTTAATAGAAGATTTCTCCTCTGTTTCCTCTCCTTTGACCAGAATAACTCAAAAAAAGGTGAAGTTTCAGTGGTCTGATGCATTTGAGAAGAGTTTCTAGGAGTAGAAGACTCGACTCACTATAGCTCCGGTTTTAACTCTACCAGAAGGTTAAGATGGCTTCGTGATCTATTGTGATGCCTTTAGAATTGGCCTTAGATATGTTCTAATGCAAAATGGTAAAGTGATAGCATATTCCTCTAGACAACTCCAAATTCATGAAAGAAATAATCTGACTCATGATCTTGAGCTAGAAGCGGTGGTATTTTCCTTAAAGATTTTGAGGCACTACCTTTAGGGCGTTTATGTAGATGTGTTCACTAACCACAAATCCTGAAGTATGTGTTCTGTTAGAAGGACCTGAATCTACGTCAGAGAAGGTGGTTGGAGTTGTTGAAAGACTACTAAAGAGTGTTTTGTACCACCCGGGTAGGGCCAACATTATGGATGATGCCCTCAGTAGATTTTCTATGGGGAGTGTCGCTCAACATTATGGATGATAAAAAGGAGTTGGCAAAGGATGTTCACAGGCTGGCTCGGTTAGAAGTCCATTTGGTTTCTTCAACAGAAGGTGGAGTAGTAGTCTAGAATGGGTCAAAATCCTCCCTTGTGGTGGAGGTTAAGTCAAAGCAATATGAAGACCCAATCCTACTCAAGTTGAAGGAAGCAGTCCTAAAGAATAGGTGGAAGCATTCTCCAAAGGGGGAGATGGTGTGCTCAGTTATCAAGGCAAGTTATGTGTTCTAGATGTAGATTATTTGAGGCAACAGATACTAACGGAAGCTGCTCCAGGACTCTATCCACCCAGGATCCACCAAGATGTACCGTGTTCTTTGGGAAGTATACTAGTGGAATGGCATGAAGAAGGACATTGCAGAATTTGTGGCTAAGTGTCCAAACTACCAATATGAAAAGGTTGAACATCAGAGACCTTGGGGTATGACTTAGTATATGAGCATTCCTACTTGGAAGTAGGAAGAAGTGAACATGGATTTTACTACGGGTCTACCTTGTACGCGCTGACAGTATGACGTGATTTGGGTGGTTGTAGACCAGATGACTAAGTCAGCATATTTTCTACAAGTTAAGACCACATATTCAGTAGAGAACTATGCTAGACTATACATCCAGGAGTTAGTCAGACGATATGGAGTCCCCTTGTCCATTATTTTAGATAGGGGTATTAAGTTCACCTTACACTTCTGGAAATCCTTTCAGAAGGGACTTGGTAGTTAGGTTAAGCTCAGCACAACTTTGTGTCCTTAATTAAATGGTTAGGCTGAGGGGACCATTTAAATTTTAGAGGGTATGTTGAGGGCTTGCGTGATCGATTTCAAGGGCAGTTGGGATGATTACCTACCTCTCATCGAGTTTGCATATAATAATAGCTATCACTCCAGTATTCAGATGGCCCCCTTCGTGGTATTCTATGGTAGGAGGTGTAGGTCTCCTATAGGGTAATTTGAAGTTGGTGAAGCTACCTTGATAGGGAATGATTCAGTACTGAGGTCATGCAGAAGGTTCATCTTATTAGAGAAATTCTTAAAACAGCTCAAAGTCGCCAAAAATCATATGCAGATTTAAGGAGGAGAGAGCTGGAGTTTACTGTGGATTATTGGGTATATCTAAAAATTTCACTTATGAAAGAGATGATGAGGTTTGGGAAGAAAGGAAAACACAATCCCCTCTATGTTGGTCCTTACAAAATCCTGAGATGCATTGACAATGTGGCCTATGAGTTAGATTTTCCTGTAGAGTTAGCATCGGTGCATCTAGTCTTCCATGTGTCTTTGTTAAAGAAATGTATTGGTGATCCGACTTTAGTTGTGCCTTTAGAGAGTGTTGGAATGAAGGATAGTCTCTCTTACAAAGAGGTTCTAATTCAGATTCTAGACCATCAGGTTCGTAAGTTGAGGAACAAGGAGGTCACTTCAGTAAAAGTTTTATGGAAGAATCAGTTAGTTGAGGGAGCTACATAGGAAGACGAAGAAGATATGATTGCTCGATACCCTTACTTTTTCCCTTCCAGCTCAGCTTCAGCATCAGGTACTAAATTCCTCCTTAGTAATCTATTCAGTTTCATGTCAATTTCAGGCTCATTAGTACTACTCATGTCTTAGTGTGCACTCTTGTTTCATGAATGCAGTTAGTATGTCTATCACATTTTGGAGTCAGTCAATCCTTTAGTATTCAGTTATAGTTTCAGTCCAGGATTGCAGCTCTTTTCCTATCCTTCCAGCTTATTTAGCCTTCATTCGAGGATGAATGTTCCCAAGGGGAGATATTGTAACACCCCAAAAGCTCCTAAGACTAAACCCCAAACCCAAAATAAAAACCAGCAGCAAATCAAAAAACTTTACCTCAAAAAAACTTATCTAATAAGTCATTGTCAAGACCAACGACCTGTTAGAAGAGCCATTATTGGCTTTAGTAAATTCTCCTCAAGAACTAACAATACATAGAATGACTTATTGTATAAAGTAACGAGTCATCATGTCGCCCCTTATGACCAAGTCCAGAAACCTATCAAACCCTCCCCCAAAACAACGAGCCAGATGATGAGTCATTGGAAGATATAACAACTCGTCCTATAAAGTCGTTGAATTAAATCTAGAAGGTTTGCAAATCACTTCAGCAACCACGGGTGGAAATAACCCATTATTGTATCTAACTAGTCGTCCTGTTCGTCCATCGGGAGATGTTCAGAGTTTGTTCAAAATCTTTCCAGTGACCATGACTAGATTCAACAAACCGTTATTCCATCTAATGGGTCGTCCTTCCTGTTCGGGGATCGAAGTCCAGAAACTGGGTTTCCGAACCCAGGAAAACTGACTAGTCCCAATAAGTCGTGGTCACAAGCAACAACTCGTTGTGTTACCCGTTGGATCCTGACAGTCATTTTTTAATCCCTAAACTACGTTGTTTTGGGAATCCTAAGAGGCGAATTAAAAGGGTTGTCCTAGTCTAACCTCTCAGTCTTTCCTAATCAACTTAGAAACAGATCGTACGCAGACCGTAGGAACTCCAGACTTCTCTCTCAAGTCAAGAACTAAGGTCCTACTTTCTCCTCATAATTCAAGCCTCCTTTTCAAATATTTCTTCTACAGGTATGTGGGACTTCGACAGGAGTCTCTATTCACCCTTGCGTCCCAAGATTTTAGTAACCCTAACATGAAAATTCTAGAAACATGACCTAGGGCTTTTCCTACCAACTGCTGAAATTTCCTACTTTTCTATGATGTTAGAATTTTTATGTTTAGAAATATTAAATGTTCATGTTAACATCTTCATTAGTATAGTATGTTTCACATGATATTGAATTTATCTTGACTTTTCTCTCGAAATTGTGAAATATTGCTCAGGACAGTGTTTCTGTATACTTAGTAACAGTAAAAGTATCAGCTTATAAATATAATTAGCACCCTTAGTTATCAGGTCCTTTAGACTCTTAGGATACTTTCAGATAAGTAGTTCTTACATAGCCTTAAGACGTCATTCCGAGCTGTTAGTATAGTTCAGTATGTACATATATACACATCAGTTAGGTGCCATCAATTAGGAGTTGTACTTAGCACCGAGCGGGTTGGGGTTCAGCACACCCAGGTTCTTAGAACTACGTTCCACCATAGAATTTAACCCGAGTGAGTTTTACAGTCAGTGATCACACAGTCCAGTCACTGTACCCTAGGTACGATAGGCCCTACCGATGGGGAGTAAACATCGAACTCCATATCTAGCTCGCGTGGTATATGTCATTTAACAGGCACTCCCACATTACAGTACAGTCCAGTTTAGTCTAGTCTTATAGATTTTAAATATGTTTATGACTTACATTTTTGAATTTATTAGTTTTTACAGTATTTTCCGAATTTTCAAACTCTTCAATATTTATGATTTAGGCATGATTATTGTATTCATATCAATCCAAATTACGAATATTCAACAGTTTTATGTTTTACTTGATATCTCACATACTCAGTACATCTCAAGTACTGACGCATACTTTTATGCTATATTATTTTATGATATAGGCTCAAGCACTCAGGCTTAGCAGCATGGTTAGTCTCTCCTTCAGATTTAGTGTAGCAGTGTCCTATTGGTGCGTCCTCATCTTTAGAGGATCGGAGCAGTTCTTTCTATTTCAATAGAACTATTTTAGTTTCCCAGACGTTAGAGTTAGCTGGGGGGGGCTTGTCTTAGTAACTCATAAGTTAATAGAGGTTTTCGGACAATATAGTATCAATTTTAGTTTATTATTATCCGTGTTGTTTAAAACATCTAGTATTTACTAGATTTTATCCTTTCTCATAAGTGATCGTTTTATGACTTAGGAGCTTCCACTCAGTTTTCTATTTAATTTCTAGTATGCAAGTATTATGTTATGTCATGGGTTGCTTGGAGTCACTTGTGACTTTATGTACCATATCGCATCCAAGGTGTAGACTCGGTTCATGACAAATCCCAAGCTAACCCGTGGCATAGCATAATACCACAAAGGTCTAATTTAGAAATAAAGACTAATCAGAAGCTAACTTAATTGTAGAACATTCCATGAAGAAATATTGAAGTCTAAACAACACTGAAAATATAAAGCTGAGCCTATTACATTATGTCTGAAAGCCTCTACTAACTAATGAGTTGTTGGGACAAGTCCCTAGATAACCTCAAAGTTTGAAAATAGAAAATGACATTTCAACCGAAAGAATAAAGTACTCCAGTCCTTGAAAGATGAGGATTCACCACTAACAGTTGTTGGATGTCACCGACGAGAGTTTAGCTACAATGCTGAGGCTGGTTACCTGAGCCTATATTATAAAATAATATAACATAGAAGGTATGCGGTTAGTACTCTAAATTTACTGAGTATGTGAGATATGAAATAAAAATAGAAACATGCAAGTAAAATTTGTGAACAATACTGAAATGACATGCAATGACCCTATTTGAATTCATAAGTACTGAAAATGTTGTAAGGATTGATAAACTTATTTAGGTCATATACATATCTTGAAGTCTAAAAAACTGGACTAGACTGAGAACCATTACTGTACTATACTATAGAAGTTCCTGTTAACCGACATATAACCACGTGAGCTAGATTGGAGTTCGATATAAATTTCCCATCGAAAGGACCCAATATACCTTTCCAGGGTATAAAAGCATGGTTGTGTGATGATTAAACTAATGTCCATTCTGGCTAATGACCTACGATGGCACGTAGTTCTAGAAACCTGGATGTGCTGAACCCCAGCCCACTCGGTACTAAGTACTACTCCCAACTGAAGATCTAACTCTATATATCTATATAAATAGCTCAAAAATGATATACTAAGACTAAGTCAAAACTACTTATTCTAGAAGTGCCCTGAGAGTCTAAATGACCTGATAAACTGGATAATACTAATAACTGATAAGTTATATTTATGAAAATACTTAGCATACTTATAATCTAAACATATTGACTTTTTTATTTAAAGATTTATGCTAAAATTCATACACAAATGATAAAACCATAATAATATAATACTCCCAATCGGATTCTAAATCGTGCAAGTTTTATTTCAATATCATGCTAAAAATAGGGTTAGGAAAGCATATTGTATAAATGAAACCAAGATATGAATTTCAGATAATAATAGTCATGGAAAACTTGAAGAATTATTAAATATAACAGAATTCATAAGCTGATTGAAAAACCCTAACTTATATTCCCCTACAGGGCTGAAAATGATTAAGTTTTTATAAAAATACTTTGGGACACAAGGGTGAAAGGATACCCTTGTTGGATCCCCACATACCTGTAGAAGATTCTTTGAGAAGAAGTCTTGAAAATTCTAAGAAGAAATAAGAAGCCCTAGTTCTTGGATTGAGAGGTCTAGCTGAATTCTACGATCTATTTTGAGAGGATGAGAGAGAATGAGAGAGGGATGGTCGACTATTTTCCCTTAATTCCCTTCTAAAATATCTCAATACAACGTAGTTTAGGAATTAATATAGTATAAAATTATGAAATTACTCCTGGGAAGTTGTCTGAGAAACTTCCCCGTCCAGACCTAATGGGTCACACAACCGGTCGTTCACCACAACTCGTTGGGATCAATCATTGATTCTGGGCCTAAAATTTCAGTTTCTGAACCTCCTCTAATGGGAAAATAGAAAGGCCAATTAGAAAATACAATGGATCATTGCATCCATTCATTGCCACTGGATTAAATTTTGAACACTTTTTTATCTTGGTCAGGATGAGGGACTTGACGACTCGTTACTTCCTCTGACGGGTCGTTCTATGACTCATTAATTCTAGAGGAAGAGAAAATGTAGGGTTAACAATTACGATTAACTTAACGAGTTGTTGGTTCTGACAATGGCTCTTTAATAAGTCCTCCTGAGACAAAAATTACAAGTTTCCTTATAGTTTCCCCTCTAAGTCTGGGGTCTGATATTAGGGACTTTTGGGGTGTTACATTCTTGGTATGTGGATACTGAAGCCTCTTCTCACATGACTCCAAATACATAAAATATATCCTCTGTTACTCTATATAATGGCTCAAATCACATAGTTGTGGGTAATGACACTCAACTCCATATCTCCTACACTAGATAGGGTACTCTGGCTACTTTTATTAACTTTTTTCATTTAGAAATATTTTAATCGTTTCTCGTCTTTTCACTAATTTACTAAGTGTTTGTAAATTTGTTACGGACAATAGCTGTTCCATGATTTTTTATCCTTTTGGTTTTTCCAATAAGGATCTCATGACGAAGAAGCCTTTAACAGTGCAATAGTGTTGGACCGCTTTAAGCAATTTCTTTCATTGTGGTAATACTGCTGCAACTTATTACTCTACTTTTGTTGTTGCTTGTGTCTCTCCAAACCATTGGCATCGTTATCTAGGGTATCCAAGCTGTGATGTTTAAGTTAGTTTATTTAGGGTTAATAAGTTACCTTCAGCTTCATTCAAAAGTTTAGACACTTTATATAATGCTTATCACTTGGCAAGCACCAGATATTGTCATTTATGGATTCTTGATTTTTTTTCAGCTCCATTTGAGTTAATTCATAGTAATATTTGGACTTTTCCTGTTTCAACTTTTACTAATTTTCAGTATCATCTTTTATTTCATGATGATTTCACAAAGTTTTCTTGGATATTTCCTCTCAAGCATAAATTCGAGAAGGTTATTTCCAGCACCTCCCCTCGCAAGGTGGAGGTTGTACCCAACTTGGCAACCAAAACTCGATTTTGCCTAAAAATTGGAATGTCGAATTGCATCCAAAACTCTATTTTGCCTAAAAATTGGAATATTGTTGAATAGGCATCCAAGTTATTAGAGAATGCAACAATCTTGATAAGCTATCTTTTTAGGGTCATTTGCACTTTTACTTTTATTTTTTGTGGGATTTAATTTTTGTCTTTTAGAATAAATAATTTTTTTGTTGGGTATAAGTTTATAATTTTGCATCATAATATTTCACAAGTTATGTATTGCACTTTTTAAAAAAAAATTATGCTTTGCTAGGAATAAGTTCAACTTCTAAAAGCAACAATTAAAAATCAGCCCATTTAAAAGGCAAATCATGCCATGTTTTTAACTACAGCTGCAAAAGGGGCCAATGTGTTCTTTGTTGATTTTTTAAACCTTAAAACCACCTTGTCTTAGAGAGAACTTAATGCATGAATGGCCCTTTTACTTCTGAAACTAAATAATTCAAAACCTGCATTCTTTTATATAGCAAAAATGGGACTTCAAGAGTTCTTGAAATCAATTGGACTGTGAGCGTGTAAATATATGATGTGATTACACATAAATCTTTTGATAAACATTAATTCATAGTATATAAAAAATTGACGACTAATCTGCTATTAGAAGTTAAAATTTATTGATGGTCTAAAACTTTATAAATTTACACTATTAATGTATATCATAATAAAACTTAAGTTCATGTAAATAAAGGATGCACTATTAATTTTTTTATAAACAAGCATTCCCTTCCCTTGAATTAACATTGAATTCCTATCTACTTAAAAAGAAAAATCTGCAATGTTAGGTATAATTGATAGCTATAAGTACTCTTGCATTAATTTTTTGGGAACAGCGATCTTTTACTGTTATATCTGCATATGATCTTTCCTTCCTCTTTTATAGCTTCACATGCTGTATTATGTTGATAGTACCAAAAGTCAGAAATGTAGAAACAGAGGAGTTTTAAGTGTAAAGTTCACTTAGGCCGACAGGAATTTGTGTGGTTGCTTTTTATGTATGTATGTATAATATTTAAATTTTATAATAAAGAATAGAAATAAACGGAGGGGTTGCAAGTGACATATTTATTTTTGTACAATAATAACTAAGTAGAAATATAAAAAAATTGTCAAAAAAAATGAGAAAATAGAATCCTTGGCCAAATAAAGGTGTCACATCACTTCTTTAATGCCTAGCTTTATATGTATATATATTTTATGTAATTACTTAATGGTAAAGATAATACTTTAATGTTATTCATTTTTACATATAAGATTTTATTTTTACACATATGAAATATGAAAAGATCATTTTCTGAATATAGTATAGGATTTGTATTTATCTTTTTTTCTCAATTTTTTGACTTTTTCTCTTATATTTCTCTTAAAATATTTGCTGAAAACTTAATCTCCATAATTCACACCTCTTTATTTTCATAACTTATATATATATACAAACAAACACACACACTCTCTCTATATATTTTTTCAAAC
>JACEIK010000009.1:190762-203391 GCA_018107945.1 Datura stramonium | reverse complement strand
GTAGAACCTAGGCCCCGAACGTACTCGGTGTACGATACTACTTACGAAACATATATAGTGCTCATAGTATAACATGCATAAGTTCATGGGCTAGTTAAATCATAATAATCATAAACATACTTATAAATACGTGAATTAGACATTACATAAGGCCCGTGAGTCGGTCAGAACATAATTCACGAATCATAGGTTTCATGCATACTTGTAGGTCATACATATAATTTGTAAATCATCCAATCATGATGGGTAATTGAATAAATCCATATTTAAGATCATACAACATGATGGGCTTGTAAATATCTTCAATTGATGAGAATATCATAAATCGATTCATCATAGATCATGCATAATTAGGCTTAATTTGGTAGAAATCAAAAGCAATAATTTTGATAAGTAAAATAATTGTAAAATCTAATCAAAATCCATAAAATATGATGTAAATCATAAATCATAATAGCCCATTAGAAAAACATTAGAATTTCACAAAATTTAATTCAAAATCCCATGAGGTTTTTGATAGATTTGCATAAATTCATAGAGAATGGGCATGGGTGTAGATGGAAACATCCATTCGTAACCCTACATACCTGATGGAGGCTTAATCTTACTTTCCCTTGATTGCCTAAAAGAAGGTTGAAAGAGATTGAAGATTTCTAGCTTGATCACTCTCTCAAAACTCTTCTACTTTGAATGCATGGATGGAAAATGAGTAATCTGAACTTAAACCCATAAAAGGCCATTATTCATACCCCAAAATGTCATAGTTTAGGCTTTAGGAACTTATGAATTACAAAAAGGCCCTTACTAAATTCACAGAAAATAACCGCCAACTGGCCCTAACGAACGACCTGACGACTCGTCGCCTTGGGCAAGGGCTCGTGGTGTCAACCGTCATGTGCACTGACTCACTCTCTAAGGGATTTCTCATCTGGATGGTAACAATTGACCCCATGACTCGTGGTGACTGATTTTGTGGGATCCCTCCGTTGGGTTCACTGCTTACTCCTCTTCATCTCTCAATTTCCACTACCCCACGACTGACTTAACAAGTCGTGGTGACTGATCACGACTCGTGATCTTGTCCGTGGGATGCTTCTTCCCAGAATTTCAGACTTCCTCCCTGGCCTCCCCCACGAGTCACATCACAACTCGTGGGTAGCTCCAACGTGTCTCCTGACGACTCGTTCTGTGACTGGTGTAAAAATTTCAGTCAGTTTTTTCCCGTTTAAACTCTCGGGTCTGATACTTGGGCTCCCGGGGTATAACACTAACCCTCAACTCTCTAGGAAATTATGGTTCCACTGACTCTGGGGTAAGGCCATACTTACATAATTCTGGCCCTGGAGGCATCAAGGTACGCCAACTGTCTCTGGATGAGCTCTACTGACAATACAGGCACTGAACTAATAATTATATCGCCTGGCTGCGCCTATGCTGTTCAACTTACTAACTCAGGCCCAAATATTACCCACAAACATCTGAAGCCTAGTAATGGTAGAAAAACATCGTTTCTACTAACATAGTGAACACAAGGGAAAAGGAATTTCTATGATGTTTCTAGAGTGAGTCACCCTTAACCTCTTCTTTCCCGGTGAGGGATACTGCAATATACTTTTAATATTCTTTCTAGCAACTGCCACAACATATGTAATCATAATCTATTGATAGCAGCTAACCATGACATACATGGATCTTAAATACTAGTAAGAGCTAATTACAACAAGTAGGATCATTGTCTATGCTCAGAAACATAAGTCGTATCATTGTAAGACGAGAATAACTTATCGAAGGAATAAGCCTTAACATACCTTGGATGCCGATTCTCGTTTAACTGATCAGTTCCAACCTAAAGCCAGCAGTTCCACTCAACTGCAATCCTTATACTAAGAGAATAGGGCTAGTTTCAATACTATATACGGCCAATGACTATATCTTTCAATAATAATATCAACTATAATTCAACTCTAAACAACTCAATGAAAACCCATAATTTCTCGAGAGTTCAAATGGGAGAAATACTCACCTAAGGCGTGTGTCCATTTAGGAATCAATTTGAAACAAATCTGACAACATTTACCAGATGGATCTCAAATTTTCCAAGTGAATTTTCGAGTAATAACTGCTTAGTAATGCTCCCCGTAGGCTTAGAACTCATTACCCGAAGTTAATTTATGTTTGGAAGGCGTTTGGCAGCGTAATTGGATGAAAATTGATCATAATTGGCGTGGGTTCTTATTTCTGTCCATCGGATCTTATGTCAAATGATTCAAATATAACAAGGATGAAATTTATATAGGTATAGGTGGTGGGCTGGGGGGCGTCTCATGCTGCCCATCGCGCCAAGGGTGTCAGTGCACCACACTGTCCATTGTACAGATGGTGCTACCGTACCGCGCCTCCCAAAGCGCCAGTGTATTGGCGCGTCATGCTGGCCCTTGCGGCCTTGCCTCGCCCAACCCTACCTCCGAGGCTCTTCCCACACGCGACAAGCTTTCTTTCTTCGTCACAAACCCAAGCGTACGCACACTAGACGCTAATATCTTGCGGGGTGTAACATCCCCCCCCCTTTAGGAACATTCGTCCTCAAATGTAATCTTCAGGATTACAAGACCCAACTCTTTTTAGCTAATGCCAGAAAAATTTCAGCAGAATCTCCTCTGTAATATGAACTATGCGAAAACCTAAAACGCAGAAAAGTCCAATAAAGGCGCCTCACGGGAAGCTATCTGCAGCTAAATAACACAATAGTGCTACATGTATGTACCCAACTGTTAGCAATAGCATTAAAGGTCATTTATATAGCATCTGAAACTACTATACTTTAACTGAATTCGGCTAGGTCTGCATATTTTTGTCATAGGTCCTGGAACAACTGGAACTATCCAAACGTTGCATCATTCGTAGTTTTTTTTTCAACTCAATTCTGCTACATTTCCATTTCCTCATGATACTCTAATAAGTTACAACTTTGGTTCTCAAATTAGCTCCCCCGAATCTGACCATCTAATATACTATTGAAGTCTCTTCGTGAAATATCGCTTCTGTACCTTAAGTATCTCCGGCTGGGTCAATCTGTGAAAAGGTCTTCTATGCGCTTGTGTAGTGTTGATAAATAGATCCTAGCCCCGAAGGCAACTCTATCTCATAGGACACTTGGCCAGTCTCCCGGAGGACCCGGTATAGTTTAATGTATCTAGGGCTGGACTTGCCCTGCTTGTCAAATCTCATGACGCCCTTCATTGGCGAGTTTTGAGGAGCATCTAGTCAGTGCTTCAATTTCTAACTTCTCCATATGCTAGAATAATATTTTCGGCTACCCTGGGCTACCGGTACATATCTCCGAATTAGTTTAACTGTTTCCCTCCTACTGATGTAGTATGCTCGGTTCAATTATCCCTGACTTGCCTATTTCATGCCATTATATAGGAAACCTATATTCCCACCTTCAACATAACTCTAGGTGTCTGAGTCGTGTGCTCTGCTTGGCTATTTATTTAGGGACGAGGGACAGTACCTAAATTAACATGTGTCCCAATCTGTCTTGATAACTCTTCCTAAACATAGTTGTGGGTTGTGCCCCTTTTCCAGAAGTTAATCGACTCTGAGATACCATCTAGCCAGAATGTTTCTTTCATATTCAATTTGGCGTAGTCTTTAGCTGGCAAGAAATATGTTAACCTCATTAGCTTCTCAAAAACAATACACTAGGATCACATTTATGCCTCTTACGGGTAACCTTATATCCATATTCGTATTGTCTACTTCTCACTTTCACGCAGGCAGGGCTATTCTCTAAGTTAACCCGCCCGGTTTCTATCGCCCAGCTTGCTCTTACTGGTCATTAGGGCTTTGTGTCACAACTCAACAAGATCCTTCTTGTTTCTGTGCTAGAAGTAAATCACTGTTATAACCTAATGCGTTTTCATCAAACCCGGATGGGGGAATGACAGACATGGTATGCCTTGCTACAAGCTACTGACGAAACTCTACCACATTTAGAACATAGAATCGACCTCTAAGTCTCAAGACTCTGTCCTTTAGTATCTCAAAGGCCGGTGACTCCTTCTGCTGGGCCTTATCTTTGGATGTACTAGGCTAGGTTCTCCTCACCATCGCTCCTTTACCTCTACAATTAGTGGGGACATTACATTATTTTAGGTTACTACCTTACTATCCTATAAATCTCAGCCTACTGCTTATTTCTCCACACTGAGTGGCGATTCCAAGCTTTATCATCCTGCTACCTCCTGGAGGTGGTTCTATTCTCCTCTCAAGTTCGATGCTCATGCCTTTCTCTTACTTCTATAAGCTAAAAATCAGGGTTTGTGCTTCACGCACCTTACTAGCAGGGATGTTACCGGCTAAATCTACCAACCTGTATCATTCTGACCCGCACTCGGGCCAATATTATTCATATAATCTCTCTACTTTGACATAACAAACTAGGTCCATAGCCATTACTCTGCAGGTATGCCTTACCATCATCCACACACCGAGATGGGGTTAGTCTATCTTTTTCTTACACTTTACTATTGTTGGGAGTTTATTGCTTATAGAACCTCACCCGCACTTGGGTGCTACTAACAATCTTACCTACCCTCCTGATTTACTACTGTGAGGGTTTAGGTAACTTACTGGAACACTAGGGTTCTTAATCACTTCTTAACGTTTTTCCTAAATCAACGATTCTAGCCTCTCTTTACTTTTCATGCTGCGCAACATCACATTAATACTTATGCTTTTCGTCATACTGGGAAAATGTTGGGAGGTAGAAAATAACCATATCTACTATGGTAGGGCTGAAGTATGGAACTTTACTACCTTCCAAGAGTAGGGGGGTAAGGACCCCACAATTTCCCCTTCTTTTATACCCTTTCAGGTAACCCAACATTAACTATCTCTCTTGTTTAATTCTAAAGATCTATCAAGTAAACCAACTTATACATATACCATATTACTGACCTCTTACTCTAAGGTTGTAAAGAGAACTGGGGACGGTACTGGCATGTGCATTACCTTATGAGGTTCCTAGTGCTCTGAAAGGATGCTGAGGTGATTAAAAGACGTCAACCTTTACCCTTAGGGTAACTATCCCGCCCCCCAACTATGGCACTTCACTGGTACCCCCTCCTGCTGCTGTAGACGACTTGTGGTTGACTGAAGTCTGTCCCATATCAAACATTATTCTATACATACATAACAAAGAAAACTTAGGGACTCATCCCTATACAACTTAGCTCTATAGCGTGATCAGAGAAGAAGGAGGGTAACAATATTATCATGCCTCGTAGCCTCCTACTTATGGAATGTGGTGCACAACACACCCATAGAAAAGACTCTACTAGACGCAACTTGCAGACTCCCTGGGATATGACCTGCTCTGATACCAAGTTTGTCATGCCCCACCTAGGGAGGCATGACTGGCACCTAGTGCCACACTAGAATCTAGACTGGCCTGGTGCACTGCTGGTGCATGCCTGTAACCTAATTCAACAAAAAGATGAGTTATATCTTGATTGTAAATACAGCCTCTGGCCGATAAGGCCACATGTGAAGGAAGACAGCTAACCAACAATAATGCAATAATAGGGATCCTATGCGGGCCGATAAGACCACCATGTTGTCTAGTTAAAACAGGAATGAAAACAGGCAGCTATACTGGGCCCCACACTACCAACATGTAAAATAAGACATACTTGGGCCCAAACGGCCAACAACAACCAACTGACTGAGAACTGTAGTCTGCAAGCCTTTAAGAATAGGAATAATGGTCGAGATAGGGCCCCGGCCTACCCAAATGCCATATAAATAAAAAAAATTAAACTATCTATAATGTTGCAGCTCCGAATGAAAGGAACTCACCGACTTGCTGACTCTGAACAACTGCTAATGGAGGTTTGAACTCTTTCTGTCTAAACCTGCGGGCAAGTATGCAGCTCTCCATAGTTGGTCATCAGTACAATATGTACCGATTATATAAGGCAATAACAGAAGCTATGTAAGACTGATAAAAACTGAAAGTGAACAGTAATAAAGGCCAGAAAATAACTTGTAATCTTTCCTCTCCATAACCTACATCTAGTAAGTCACTATATGTGTATGAGTTGAAACTGTATGACTATTCATTCATAAGCTATAACTGGTAGACAAATTAACAAACAAGAACCTAACCCGACCCCCATAAGTTGGGAAGGTACAAGCAACACAGAATAACCTATTTGGGCACCCATAAGCCTCGGCAGGTGCCAATCACTCTATATACCCCTATTGGTACCCCGTAGACTCTGCAGGTAACTATTACTGTATCTGAGTCGTCTGGGCTCCAGTAACTGTATATGAGTCATCTGGGCTCCTGTAACTATATATGAGCTATATGGGCTCTGTAACTATATCTGAGTCATCTGGTGTATCATGGCTGGAATAGTGTTTACAAACGAGGGCGCATATCTGGCTAANATATGGGCTCTGTAACTATATCTGAGTCATCTGGGCTCCTGTAACTATATCTGTGTCTGAGCTATCTGGGCTGCGTAACTAGACCCTGAGCCTTGGCTCGACTATGGGTCATAATGTAATTCCTTATAACTGGACCCCGGGCCTTGGCCCGACTATGGGTCATAATGTGACTGTAGTAACTGGATCCCGATCGTTGGCTCGACTATGGATCATACTGTAGCTCCTATAACTGGGTATGTCCTTAACGGCCTCTATCTGGTGTAACTCAATACGGCCCTAATGGCCTCAATCTGGTGGAGCTCAATACGGCCCTCACGACCTCAATCTGATGGAACTCAATATGTCCCTCATGGCCTCAATATGGTCCTTTCAAACATCATACTTCCCCTACAAGTATGTCCCTATAGGAAATAACATCTAACAATCCTACATCATACAGAAAACCAAATTTAGCTAGGTTAACTCTGGTGAGGGTTGTTATGTCATCATTGTCGTCTCAACTCTATTCGTAATAGCTGACCATAATAGACTTACTCTGGAATACTATTCCTCTACGTAGAACAACTCTTGGGCTGCTACTAATTGGATATGCTCCTGAGTAGTCAACCCTAACCTCCCATAGGAAGCTTATTATAACTCTTGGCCTGGGGGTAATACTGTAATACTATGGTTCTAGTCCCTGACATGCTAACTGAGTCTATTCAGATTTCATATGCCTTCTTTGGGAGATTCCTAACCTCATAGATGTTTTTATTTGGACTTAGCCATTCTTGGCAACCTGTACCTGAATACTTAATAAGAGTAGGCTATGGCATTGGGCCCGTATCTAGCTACTAACATAACTTCCCCCCTTAGGGTATCGACTACTCTATCAGGATGGTACAACGAAGGTGGTGCCATGAGTGACCTGTACGATAAGCACCACATCAACTGAAACTAAATGTCACTGGCAATAGCCACTATGTGGCATATTGACCATCAATTCTATAGGCAACTCTGGTGCCACTTACTCTGGGGTAAGGCCATACTAACATAATTCTTGCCCTGGAGGCATCAAGGTACGCCAATGGTCTCTGGACAAGCTCTACTGATAATACAGGCGCCGAACTGATAGTTTTATCGCCCAGCTGTGCCTATGTTGTTCAACTTACTAGCTCAGGCCCAACTATTACCCACAAACATCTGAAGCCAAGGCATGGTAGAAAAACATCATTTCTACTAACTCAGCGAACAGAAGGGCAGAGGAATTTCTATGATGCTTATTGCGTGAGTCACCCTTAACCTCTTCTTTCCCGATGAAGGATACTGCAATATATTTTTAATATTCTTTCTAGCAGCTAGCCACAACATATGTAATCATAATCTACTGATAGCAGCTAACCACGATATACATGGATCTTATCTACTAGTAACAACTAATTACAACAAGTAGGATTGTTATCTATGCTCAGAAACATAATTCCTATCATTGTACGACAAGAATAACTTGCCGAAGGAATAAGCCTTAACACACCTCGAATGTCGATTCTTGTTTAACTGATTAGTTCCAAACTTAATCCAGCAGTTCCACTCAGCTATAGTCCTTATACTAAGACAATAGGGCTAGTTTCAGTACTAAATTCAGCCAATAATTATATCTTTCAATAATAATATCAACTATAATTCAACTCAGAATAACTCAGTGAAAACCTGCAATTTCTCGAGAGTTCAGAAGGAAGAAATACTCATCTAAGGCCTGTGGCCATTTAGGAATCAATTTGAAATAAATCTGACAACTTTTACCCTGCAGAGTGAGTGAATTTTTGAGAAATAACTCCGTAGTAATATTCCCCATTTTCCTAGAACTTGTTATCTGAAGTTAATTTACGTTTGGATGACGTTTGGTAGCATAGTTGGATGAAAATTGATCAAAAGTGGCGTGGGTTCTTATTTCTAGTAGAGGGATCTTATGTCAAATGATTCAAACTGAACAAGGATTATATTTATATAGGTATAGGTGGTGGTTGGGGGGCGCCTTGCCCTGCTCATTGCGCCAAGAGTGCCAGCGCACCGCGCCTCCCAAAGTGTCAGTGTGTTGGCGCGCCGCTCTAAGGCTCTTCCCATATGCGTCAAACTTTCTTTCTTCGTCATAAACCCACGCGTACGCACACTAGCCGCTAACATCTTAGGGAGTGTATTAGTCTTTAGCTCCAGCGCTTTCGGCTATGAGTGTGCCATCCAGATCCAGGTGCGATCAGAGGGGACGAGCATCAGGATCTAGAGGACAAAGTAGAAGAACCACAGAGACCAGCCCTCCTAAGTGTAGAAGATGTGGTTGAAGGCACGTGGGTCAGTGCTTAGCAGGTTCAGGTGCTTTTTTCGGGTGTAGGAAGCCTGGAAATATGCTTAGGGATTGCCCAGCAGCCTGACAGGGTCATGACAGGGGTCATGGCCCAACATCCACGTCAATAGCTCCACCTACACGCCCACCTCAGTAGGGGGCATCTACTAGTGCAGGTGGTGGTCAGCATAAAAACAGATTATATGCCCTAGCATCTCATCAGGAGCAG
Organism: Datura stramonium; assembly: GCA_018107945.1. Classification (NCBI taxonomy): domain Eukaryota; kingdom Viridiplantae; phylum Streptophyta; class Magnoliopsida; order Solanales; family Solanaceae; genus Datura; species Datura stramonium. The sequence continues at coordinate 194,386 of JACEIK010000009.1, read as the reverse complement.
GAGGTCTCCCCAGCCGTAGTCACTGGTATGTTATGAGTATTCCACCCTGATATATATGCGTTGTTATATCCCGGGGATACCTTGACTTTTTTGACGCCCTATTTCGCTAGTAGTTTCGAATCAGTCCTAAAATTTTGTCAGAACCCTTCTCATTCTCTACTTCAGTTGGTGATTCAGTTATAGCTCGGTGGGTATATAGAAATTTCCCTATCACAGTCCTTTAGAGAGTTACCTCAGCAGATCTAGTAGATTTAGCCATGACCGATTTTGATGTTATTCTCGGCATGGATTGGTTGTATGCATGTTATGCCTCTGTCAATTGTAGGACCCATGCAGTAGAGTTCAAATTTTCGGGTGAGCCAGTCTTAGAGTGGAAAGGTAGTTCAGTTGAGCTTGTAGGTCTCTTCATTTCCTACCTTAAGGCCAAAATGATTATTTCTAAAGGCTGTGTGTACCATCTATTTAGGGTTAAGGATGCTATGTCTGAAACCCCAATTATCCAGTTAGTTTCTATAGTGTGTGAGTATTTAGAGGTGTTTTCGGATAATTTATCGGGAATCCCTCCTGAGCAGGAGATCAATTTTTGTATTGACCTTCTTCCCGATACGCAGCCTATATCTATTCCTCCTTATAGAATGGCTCCAGCTGAGCTTAAGGAGTTGAAGGAGCAGTTCAAGGATCTCTTAGACAATGGTTTCATCAGACCTAAAAAATCCGCATGGGATGCACCAGTTCTCTTTGTCTGCAAGAAGGGCGGTCCTCTTCGTATGTGCATTGATTATCGGAAATTGAAAAAAGTTACCATCAAGAACAGGTATCCTCTTCCTAGGATTGGTGATTTGTTTGACTAGCTTCAGGGTGCTAAGTGCTTTTCAAAGATAGACCTCAGATTAAGATACCATCAGCTCAGGGTTCGGGAGAGTGACATCCCAAAGCAAGCCTTCAGGAATCAGTATGATCACTATGAATTTGTAGTTATATCTTTTGGACTAAAATGTTCCTATAGCTTTTATGGATTTGATGAACAGGGTGTTCAAGCCATTTTTGGATATGTTCGTGATTGTGTTCATAGATGACATCCTTATATACTCTCATAGCAAGGAGGCGCATGCCGCTCATCTGAGGGTGGTTCTACAGACTCTTAAGGATCGCCAGTTGTATACTAAATTCAGTAAATACGAGTTTTGGTTGAACTCAGTGGCATTTTTGGGTCATGTGATGTCAAGTGAGGGTGTATAGATGGACTCTCAAAAGATAGAAGCGGTGGAGAATTGGCCTAGACCAGTGAATCCTTCGGATATCAGGAGTTTCTTGGGTTTAGCTAGTTATTATCAGAGATTTGTTGAGGGGTTTTCATCCATTGTAGCCCCGTTGACCAAATTGAACTAGAAGAAAGTGAAGTTTCAATGGTCGGAAGCTTGTGAAAGAGCTTCCAAGAGTTGAATACTTGACTCACCTTAGCACCAGTGTTGACCCAACCTGAGGGTACTGATTGGTTTGTGGTATATTATGACACCTCGAGGATCGGCCTTGGTTGTATGCTAATGCAGCACAGTAAACTTATAGCCTATGCTTCTAGGCAGCTGAAAGTCCATGAAAAGAACTACTCGACTCATGATCTTGAATTGGCGGCGGTAGTATTTGCCTTGAAGATTTGGAGACACTATCCATATGGGGTCCACGTAGATGTGTTTACCGACTATAAAAGCCTATAGTACGTGTTTACCCGGGAGGATTTGAATCTACGTCAGAGAAGGTGGTTAGAGCTTTTGAAGGATTATGACATGAGTATTCTCTATCATCCAGGCAAGGCCAATGTACTGGCGGACGCTCTTAGCAGGCTTTCCATGGAGAGTGTGTCCCACAGAGATAAGGAAAAGGAAGGAGTTAGTGAAGGATGTACATCGGCTCGCACGGCTAGGAGTCTGTCTTGTTGACTCGACAGATGGTGGTGTCGTTATTCAGAATGGGTCAAAATCCTCCTTAGTGACCGAATTTAAAGCTAAACAAGACGAGGATCCTATTTTGGTAAAGTTGAAGGACGTCGTTGAGAATCAGAAGGTAGAAGTCTTATTCAAAGGGGGAGATGGGGTGTTTTGATGTCAGGGTCGCTTGTGTGTTCCAGGTGTTGGTGATTTGATAGATCGGATGTTGCATGAGGCTCATGGTTCCAGATACTCTATTCATCCAGGTGCCACCAAAATGTATCGTGACCTACGGGAAGCCTATTGGTGGAATGGCATGAAGAAGGACATAGCAGAGTTTGTGGCTAAGTGTCCAAATTGCCAGCAGGTGAAAGTGGAACATTAAGGACCTAGAGGTGTGCTTCAAGACATTAGTATCCCTACTTGGAAGTGGGAGGAGACCAATATGGACTTCATCACAGGGTTGCCTCGTACTCGTCGATAGTATGAGTCTATTCGGGTGGTTGTAGATAGGTTGACTAAGACAGCTCATTTTCTATCGGTCTATTAAGCAGAGGATTATGCCAAACTATATATTCAGGAGTTAGTTCGGTTGTATGGAGTTCCATTGTCCATCATATCAGATAGAGGTACTCATTTTACCTTCCAGTTTTGGAGATTGTTTCAAAAGGGACTTTGTACTCAGGTTAAGCTTAGCATAACCTTTCACCCACAGACAGATGGTCAGGCCGAGTGGACCATTCAGACTCTTGAGGATATGTTGAGAGCATGTGTGATTGATTTCAAGGGTAGTTGGGATGATCATTTGCCTCTCATTGAGTTTGCATATAACAACAGTTACCATACTAGCATCCAGATGGCTCCATTTTAGGATCTTTATGGGAGAAGGTGTAGATCACCTATTGGTTGGTTTGAAGTCGGTGAAGTTGCGATGATAGAACCGGCAGTCCATGAAGCTATGGAGAAAGTTCATCTTATAAGGGACAGGTTGAAAATAGCTCAAAGTCACCAAAAGTCCTTGCGGATGTGAGGAGGAGAAAACTTGAGTTTGAAGTCGGTGATTGGGTGTTTCTAAAGGTGTCTCCCATGATGGGAGTGATGAGGTTCAAAAAGAAAGGGAAACTCAGCCCCCATTATGTTGGTCCATACCGGTTGTGAAACGTGTTGGCAAGGTAGCATATGAGTTGGAGTTTCCCTCAAAATTAGTTTCAATCCATCCAGTTTTCCATGTATCACTCTTAAAGAAGTGTTTGGGTGATCCGGCTCTGGTTCTGCCAGTGCACAGTGTCAGTGTGAAAGATAACCTTATCTATGAGGATGTTCCGGTAGTAATACTTGATCGGCAGGTTCGGAAGCTAAGAAACAAAGAAGTAGCCTCAATCAAGTTTTTATGGAGGAATCAGCATGTTGAGGGAGCTACATGGGAAGCCGAGGCAGATATGATGGCTAAATACCCATATTTATTCCCTTTCGGCTCAGTTTCAGTTTGAGGTATCAGTTTCCTTCTTAGTACTCTATTCCAGAAGCTACGACAAAGAAAATCGAGTAGGAACATCAAGCAAAGTTCAAGAAAATCACAAGATAAGTTGAGATTACCTTGCCAAGTGTGTTAGGGGCTGGTTTGCAGCTCGTTTTGGCAAGGTTTTGAAGAAGTTTTTCTGCGTTTCAAAATCTATTTGGACTGCCTATATATCCATCT